>CM076573.1:115283145-115448255 GCA_034641835.2 Pinus albicaulis
TTTCTACCGCGAGAGCAGCAGCATAATTTGTTGTGAGGGTAGTGCGGGCTTCACGTTTGACGAAAACGGCGATATCCCTAGGGAGGGCTTTAGTATAGTAGTCGATGGTGATAGAGTCATCCAATGCTAAGTTTGGGGGAAATTTTTGTAATATTGTGGCGAAGCGTTGGTTAAAGTCTTTAACCTTTTCTTTTCTATGACACTTGATGGTGCTTAATTCTGTGAGGAGCATGGAGGGTGTTTTATCCTCTGCAAACTTTTGCAGGAACACGCGACGGAACTGGTCCCATGAAGTAATGGAAGCACTGGGTAGGGAACGGTACCAGGTGGCTGCAAGGTTTACAAGAGTGTGTGGGAACAGTCGACATGCGACATCATCGGACTGAACTCTCATGATTTGTAGGGACAAATAGAAACTACTAATATGATCTTTCGCTGAGGTACCTTTCTCAGGATCGAACTTAGGAAGATGCTTCTCCGGGTGTCTAGGCATATCATGGAGAGGACCTAAAAGAACCAATGGGGATTGAGCCATCTAGGCTAGGGGCTGCACCCTCCTGGGGTGCTGATGATATCGAGTTTCTGCCTCGGACTCACTTCCCGTCCCTGACACTGATGTTCCTTCATGATGGCGAGAGTGTTCATCTCGGCGTCTTTCATGGTTATTCATGTTTCTAAAATACTCCCAGTTGTGGGGAGGGGGCCTATTTTGGTTTTGGTGGTGATGATGGTTGGGTTGGTGTCTTCGGCCGCGAACTATATCTCCTCTACCTCCACGTCCGTGACCCCTGTTGACCCCACCCTCATTTCTTCGAGGCCTATTTCCTTCCCCCGCATTTCTTCGGGCTGTGTTACCTTCTCTTTCATTTCTTTGACCCCCTTCTCCTTCTTCTGGTGGGGAATAAACTTGGTTGTTGTTCCACTGATGTAAGTCAGGCTGAGGTTCGGGGAAAGGTTCTGTATCAGGGAAACCTTCACTATCTTGGAGAATGGGGTCATTTTCCTGGACATCCCGCCCGAGGTCTTCAATCATGGAGTTCACAAGTTCAGGTATGGTGCTGACTAGCACGCCATTATGAGTGACGTTCTCGGCTGGGGTCCTAGTGTGGGCTAGGAATTCCATGATTGGAGCATACCGTAAATCCCTGATGAGATTGCGGGCGACTGGGCGTAAGGATCTCAACTGTTCGTTTGTGATTTCAAAATATCGAGCCTCCTCCCTTGGAATATCTTCCAAGGGGGGAAGATGAGGTTCGTTATTTATGATCTCCCGGTGGGGAGTTTGTAACGGAATGTCAGTTGTATGCTGGGAGGATGCCATGGCCCTCCTTCTAGCGCCAAATCTGTTGACGGGAAAATATGTCCGGCCAACAGTAGGGGATCTCCCCGGTAGAAAGTCCCAATTAGACTTAGAACCGTTTGGAATAGGGATCCCGTCCGGGGTGTGGGTCCGGCTACCGCTTAAATGACTTTCTCTTCGGTCTCGAAGAACCTGATTGAATCTGCAGACATACACTTATTCACATGATACAAAATACATGATTGATGTATCAAACTGATATATAACACTGTGTGTAGCAAGGTAATAAACAAAATGCATACGCCCAGGAAGTGTCGTTAGCAACACATCTGTGGGGTAATGCATGCGAGATAATCTGACCACCAAAGAAACAGTTCTTAATGGCGAGAGTATCCCTTAACTTTCCAAAAAATGCAATGAAATGCAAATAAAATAGTTCATCAACATTCATTGTATGAGCACATGGTAAAATTGAGCATCATCAAACACAACCACAGATAACTATGGAGCATAAATAACGCATCATTCATTAATCATACGATATTCTGAAAATATACGCAGAATACACACAATATTGTCACAGCTAGACACATCATCCAACAAAGGGGTTTTAACAAGTATCTGTGTTACATATGCAAGAGTATAACCCTTCAATTGCAATGCTAATATTGCTCTTCAGTTCACCAAAAGAGAAGCCCTTAACTATGTACCCCGCAGGGGTATTTATAGATTCAAGAAATGCCCCTTTAGGCTTTCTGACGCTTCGACTTCCCGACGGTTCAGCTTCCCTGCGACGTTTGACGATCATGCGACCTGCGACCGGCGGAAACAATTGCGACCTGCGACCCAGGCGTATGCGCGACCTGCGACCTGGGGACGGTCGCGACCTGCGACCGAAAGAACTTAGCTATGGAGGTGGTCGTGTGATTGAGAGGTCTGGAGCGTCAATTTTCTTCCCCTTCAGGAACTCTCGCCAGGTCTGGTAATCTGCTGCTATAGGGGAGACTTGAGGGGATTCTTCTTTTAATCGATGCATACATTCCAGGGCATTCGGTATCAGAGTCTCCTTCTTCTGGGAAATCTGGATTGAGAGGGAGGCAAGCTTGGTATAGATTTGTACTGGAGCGACAAGCAACCTATTTAGGTTCTCTTGTGATGCCTCAAATTCTAGTGCGGCAACAGCTTGTCTCACGGGTTGCAGAAAAGACTGAATTTCCTGATCTACCTGCTCCCAGTCTTTAGTTTCATCCAGTGCCCCTAACGAAGGAATGTGATGAAGAGCGTTCATGGAGTCTATACCATTGATCAGGTGATTATATGCAGACACCACTTTGTCCAAATCTTTGGCCAGCTTGTCTTTGGACTGCATCTTCATCCGGATTTGTACTTTGGCGTCTTGTGTGTGACCCCAATCCTTCCTAGGCACATTTTCAGGAGCTTGCTGGTACTGCGCTGTCCAGTTTATCATTTTGTCTAAAGCTACTGAGGCTTCCCTGAGCTGCTCATGCTTCTGTTTGGTTTCCTCTCGTGCCTCTGCCAACGGGGCCATTGTTTGTTTTAGGGTGAGCATTTCCCTATATACTTGCTTCATGGTCGTTTCCAACACATCACACTCTTTCATAACCGCCAGTGGGACCTCATTGACCTGGGAAGGCTTACCTTGAAGCTGTCGTATTTCACCCTCCAGTATTGATTTCTCCTGTTCCGCTGCTTTTAGCCTGTTTTGTAGGGAAATAATCTCCCTGCTCATTCTAGTGACATTTTCCTCTGTGGCCGCGGCAAAAGCGGTGCCTGCTGATGCTATCATTACCGGGTTAGTCCTAGTATCCGGGACGATGTCCTTTTCAGTGGCGACCATAGATATGGCGGGATGGATTTGTGCCAAGGATTTTCTTCTCTCTTGCCGTATTTTGAAAGAGAACTGGTCAAATGTCAATCTAGTCAGGTCGAAGACCTCTTCCTCTTGTTCCCCGGGAAAATCGTCATCAGGGATGATGCTTTTCTTGCCACTTGGAGGAATCTCCACGGGAGATATGTCGATATCATCTATCAGTTCATCCTCTTTATCCTGCTTTTGTCCTTTTCCTTTCTCCTTTTGCCGGTGCTCGGCTTCTGCCTTGTCATGTTCTTCCTTCTTCCTGCGTTATGACTCTGCCTCTGCTTCTCTCTCAGCTTTTCTTTTCCTCTCTGCTGTGGCAGCTTGGCCTGTTTTCTTCTACTGTTCGGCTTTGTCAAGTTCTTCCTTAAGTGCTTGTTCTGCCGCCGCCTGTACTTCCTTTTCCTGTCTTTCCTTTTCCTCGGCCTGTTTCCTTTTCCGTTCTATCCTTGTATCTCTTATACGTTTCTCTTCATCCTCCTTCATTTTCTTTTCCTCTTCCTTCTTGGCCTGGGCCACTGCTTCTTTTAGCTGATCCGAGGTGTCAGGCCCTATACTGGTCCGTGTTTTCTTATCTTTGGAGGAAGAAGAGCCTCCTAGTTTTTGGCTCCTGTCTTCTAAATTTTGGTGATCTTCTTCTTCTTGGTCAGAGTCAATCCCCGGAGCTAGTTGCCTGTCTGCGTTGTACCAGTTTCTTTTCTCATCATCTGTCGGGCGTTCGACATGCTGATAGCTCCATTTAAAATTGGCCTCCTTATAGTGCTCCGGAACTATCTTGAACGGGTCATATGTTCGGTATTCCAGGCTTTTAAAGTGATAACCTTTTATCTCTTCTCCTTGAGCCCTTACTTCTCTGGAGTTCTTGACTGTATAAGCACCGATGGTGAGGGGCATAGTGGGCCAAGTTTTCTTCTTTCCTTTGGAAAGGACATTGGAGAAACCCGAGGTCATCTGGAAACATACCTCCTGCATAAGCACCTTATCAGTGATAAACCTAGGCAGAGCATGTGGGGCTTTGAATGTGCCAAATACTCGGATGAATGTATATTCAGCAAACGGAAACCAGTGTGCCACCTGACCTAGTGTCTCCATCGCACGCCAAGACATGCAGGGGGTGTCTTGACCAAATAGCTTCCCGTAAAGGGCGGGAATGAATATATAAGAGATTTGCTCAATATCTGACTTGCACCTGGACTCCCAGAATACCTTGGTCTGCAAATGGACTGCTTGGGTCTGTTCGGAGTCGTAGTTATGTGGCCATCCCTCAAAATGCAGCTGAGCACAGACAACATCTAGTAGATACGAAGCCATATAGAACTCTGACGGCATTCCTTCATCTAGGGCTAAAGCCGAAGCCAAATTTGTTTGCATTGAGCCCATTAACATACCGGCCCAGTTGAAATGAGTACCGTGCACCGTTACATAGTCCATTATAGTTGCCCATGCGCCGTTGAAGGTGGTGGTGTCCGGACGTCCATACAACCTGCAAAGCATGGCGGCCACTAATTTGTACACTTTCCTCAGAGCGGCCACCGGGTACTCCTGGTCTTCCCTGACCTTAAATTTGTTTGGCTCTGCCCACCACTTCCTGATTGTATCAACCACAGGTACTTCATGGGCAGAAGCCCATCTCGGGGTAAAGTTTTCCTCTGGTTGGGGCAGTGAGTAGTAGATATGGGCGTCTGAGCCCTCCAACGTTGCGAAAGCTCTACCCTTGCTATCTCGGATCAGAAACTTCTTAGGATCCATTTTCTGAATGATCCAGTCTAATATTTCTGGGCACGGGAAGATGGTTGGATGTGCCCCTGCTAGATGTAACTTGGATTTTTTGACCTTTAGGTACACTTCCCGGTCCGGGAGATCTTCTGGAAACTCAGCTTCTGTTATAGCGAACTCGTGGTATACTTCATACCATCTCAGGCTGTCCCCTTTTGTGAAGGTGCAAAGGGTGTCTCTGTATATTGGCGGAGGAGATATTTGCACGTCTGTGTCTGATTCTTCTTCCACTACCTTCTTGCCCTTCTTTCGGGACACTAGGGGTGCCATGTTGCTAGAATCAGAGAGAACCGGTATCGAGTCTGCTCCAAATTCACCTGTTGCATTCAGGAAAGAATCCCATGATGAGAAAGACATGATGATAACAGGCTAAATACAGTCTACCATGCAGAAATTACTTAACAGTTCTCTTGGGGGCGCAGGGTCGCTGATTAACCAAAGAACTCACATGCAACCTCGCGACCTTGCGACCTTGCGACTAGGTCGCAGGGTCGCAGAGTCGCTAACCGAAGATCGCGCGACCTTGTGACCTCGCGACCGGGTCGCTGGGTCGCAGGTCGCACTTGGGCCTGCCGGGGGGTTTCGAGCGCGCGCGGTTTTGCGGATAATCTCTCCCTAACAGGAAACATACGCGGCTGGAAAGGGTCTAAACTGGAGATAGGGCACAGCCATGAGGATCTGGGCAAGACAAAGGAGACCTTGGGGTTTATGAGAATCAAAACAAAAATAAAACTCAACAGAAAACCCTACCTCCTCACCAGCAAGCAATTAAGACCATGGGGTGGCTAGATTTTAGCAAGAAATGCTGGGGAAGGAAACACAGGGAGGAAATGGCAACATACCCGGAAGAAAACGTGCCAGTCGACCTGTCAGAGCAATTCCACGATTTTCACCGCGAGTCACAAATGCGACCTAGCGACCTGCCCTTATAAAAGGAGTCGCACGTGCGAGCACTAAATGAGGTCGCAAGTTGATGGTTTGCGACCTCGCGACCTTGCGACCCTAGGGTTGCTAGGTCGCAAAGGTCGTTGAGTCGCAAATTTCCTTAATTACTTATCCTTGCGACCTTGCGACCTGGCGACCTTAAGGTCGTGGGGTCGCATAGGTCGCATGAGTGGCAACTTCTTTAATTCCGGACCATGCGATCTTGCGACCTGGCGACCTCAGGGTCGCGGGGTCGCACAGGTCGTAGGGGTCGCAATTTTTTCACAGGATGGATTTGCGACTTAGCGACTTGCCCTTCAAAACTTCACTTAGCCTTTTCTCTTTTAGTTTTTAAAGGGGCTCCAAAAATTTTGAAGTGTGTGTTCTTATTTTTTTGTATTTTTGGAGGGTGTTGTAGGGTCTAAAACAGGCCCTTATTTGGTTTAGGACCATATTTTTTAGGATATTTCTTCTTGGGATTCTTTTTATATGGTTTTTGTTGGGCTGCTAAGGCTTTCTTAGAGGCATTTCCAGTAGTGATAAGACCAAGGTGTAAAAGGTTTTCTTGTTCTCTTATCAAAGAAACACAAAAGGTGTCAAAAGAGGGATTCTTGTAGGTGGTTCCTGAAGAAATGATGGCTTCTCTGGTGGAATGGAAGTCAGAAACAAATATAGAGTATGCAGGGCTAACCTTAGCAAGAATGCAATAGATGAGGTTGCCATATTCTTTTTTGACCTTACACCCTTCTAAAACAAGTCTAAGGCTCTTGAATTTGGACAAAAAGTATTCAATAGAGGAAAATTATTAGGGTCGAAAGTAAGCAAATAATTTTCAAGCTGGTGGTCTCTGATTTTATTTTGAATGCAAAATTATTATTTAGCTTTTCTAGGGCTTTATTAGGGGTGTCAATGTCAACGATGTAAAATCTAAGATCTTGAGCAATGGACATTCCTATCAACCCTCGTGCTTGATCTTGTCTATTTTCCCATTTAGGAACTTTATCATCATCAAAAGGTTTAGTTTCTTGTCATGTGGCTATTCTATAAATCCCTTTACTTCTAAGTATATCTACCATTTGAGGTAGCCATTGGAAATAATTGGTGCTGTTAAGAATAATCGGGCATGCACTTTCCATTTTATTTATTTTTTTCAACTGAAGCTGAGAAAAGCTAAAACTAGCTGCTCCAATGGAAATATCTCAAAACATTAGGCTGTTTAAAAAAAAACGGCTCGAAAAACAGCTTCCGGATGAAGAAGTTATGCCTTTTGAAAAAACTAAGTTGTAGATGCCTGGGAATGGGATGAAGTGCAACTTTAAAAAAAAATCCCACCCTTTTGAACATTTTTTTTTACAAAAGAAGATTGAGAAGGAGACTTGAACCCAAGATCCCTATTCTCATAAACTAACTACTCAACAAGTGAGATAGTAAAAGGATCATGTTATTTTAGAAAGGAGGAAGGGGTTATTATTATTATTATTATTATTATTATTATTATTATTATTATTATTATTATTATTATTTTTATTATTCGATGTGCATGCGTTTTTCTACACAAAAACACAAAAAAAAGAAAAAAAAGAAATGCAAAGCCTTACAGCAGAATGTTAGATTCTCAGTTAGCCTTACTGGCAACTATCACTTTTTTCACTATTTCTGATTTCCAGAGATCACACAAAGATGCAGGGAAATAGCATCTATAGCAAAAAAAATCCCTTTTTTCTATTTCTGATTTTCTGAGATCGCACGAAGTGCACAACAAAGAACATACATAGAGAAGAGGGGTAGATCTGGAAAATAAATAAAACCTTAATACAGAAAAAAAACTGAAATAAGTAGAACTATTAACAAATATTACTGCAAAATATATGCTTTATACCTCTAGATCTAAACTGACATAACTTGGGCAGCCAAAAAAGTTTTCACATGAAATGAAAGGCATTAATCACTGTAACAGATGCTCCAAACACAACCGAGTAGTTCACAAAGCCTAGAAATGTTTAGAAATAGTAGATCTACAAAACGACATTCGCATGCAGCCAAATCGGCTTCGAATTTTGATCCACAACGAATGCGGCCCTCAAAATAGCTTTGATACCATGTAGGAATTTACAGGGTAAGTTCCGTAGATCAAGAACCAAAGGTCACCGCTCACAAACAAATCACAAATCAGTACACCAGTATAATCACGTGGTTAAAACCCTCAAAGAGGGAAATAATCCACACCCTGAGCCAATGCGGCCACTTCAGGGAATTTATAATATAAAAGAAAAGCTACATATGTTTCTCTCATAAACAGTTACTAGATAAATGACCCTCCATGCTCTTTAAATAGAGATCATGGACAATCGGGTGTTAAGCCACGGATCAAGTGCCGTTAATACCAAGGTGAGAGATAACAGTGAGATCACTATAAATAATGACCGTCGGATTATAAGTTACAAAGGTACATTGTAAAGAAACACACTTTACCTAACTCTACACTAGACTAAGTTATTCTTAACTATTTCCTATGTGTCGGAATATCCTAACAACCTAATGATAACCAACCATAGAGTGTATTTGACGACAAGTTATAGAATTATGGTACATAATGGGCTAAAAACCTAAGGTTTTAGGGCATGAATGATGATATTACATGATGAAAAGATGGGCATATTCGAGCCCAAAATCCCCCCAGGCCTGAGGTTTTGCATGCCCTCATTCAAAAAAATACTTTTCTCATATGTAGCTTTTTATGGCATCATAGCTTTAGGTAGGGTTAGTTCTTGTAGAGTGACAGTGCATGAAGATTTGATTGCCATTGATTTGATTTTAAGGGTGATACAAATTGAGGAGAAAAAATAGATATGTTAGGAGGAAAATTATAAATAGGATGATAGCTGACAATGGAAATGGTGGATGAGATGAGGTGGTTATGGTAAAATGGGTGCTTGCACGCTCTGTTTTTGCGAGGCCAATTCTTATGGATGGTTCCTTCTTGAAGGGCAACAATGAATTCACCCTCTATTAGATTCAAAATATGCATGAATGTAGGAGGGGAACACATTATAGTTACTACTTTTGTTTACATGAACCAATATGATTATGACCTTGTTGGAGTAGCATGCAAATGGATGGTATATGGAAATCCATATATACAGAATATGCAGTGGTTAACCATCGAAGATTTCTTAAATATCTAATCAGTTAAAGAATATTAAGCCACCTCTAACTCAAGTTTTACCCTTTTTTTAATGTCCTTGGTACTGCAATCTGAAGTAAATGATGGAATGGCTGGAGCTGATGTGACTGCTGATATGACCTGCTGAAGAAGATGAAGGATAAAATAAAGATGTTAAAAGGTCTCAACATTCACATTTTCCCAAAAATGTTGATGCATGTGTATTTTTCACTGTGGCTTCCCGAGACAACACAAGGACCATTATCAATAATCCTCTTTATTTAAGTAGAGTAAATAGGTTAAATTAAAGAGAAATTACCTCATCATGCTCCAGGCCCAAAAATGGTGCAAAACAATAATGAAAACCATGTGTAAGCATAGGGTGAAAATGTTAATTTGAACATGAAAATTCCAATAATCTCTCTCCCCCCATGCCGATCATCTTGCACCATTGCATGCAAGAAAAAACTCTGACAAAGACCAAAGATTAGTTAAGACTAAAGGGCTTGTGTTTTTATATTAGAGTCATGCTTTAAACTACAGGGTTAATTAAGTGATAGCATGTTAGTAAGTTTTAGGTGATGTCGGCTCCCTTTGCATCAATAAGATAAGAAAAAGTAGTTACCATGGATTCAGTGATGTCAAGACTTACCTTTATTATTCAAAAAGAGTAACTAATGTTAGGGCTACTGAAGGAATGCTAACAATTTTGTTACTGCAAGGATAGAGTCATCCTAAAATGTTTAACCATAATATTTTCCACAAAACATCTCGAGAGTAGTCCAAAGTAGTAGGTCTTCACTTCCAATAGCCTCATTATTATAAATAGAAGTGACTTTATTTTAAAAACCAATGCATTAAAATTGTTAGAAAAAAGGAAAAATAAATATGAAAAAATGATACCTTTTGATGATGATTGTCTTACTGTTACCCAAGCTTATAGTTGAAGCTCCTCTTATTCAAGCAATGTCAATCACCTACAATAAGAGTCTTACATCCTTGAAAACCAAAATATTTCTAAAAGATATAAGTACAATGCACATTACTCAGATGATCTTAAATCCATTCTCAGAGAGATGTGATAATGAGTTCAGGGAAATACAAAAACAACCGAGTAAATCATAGTGTAAAATTAACTTTGATACCATAAGCATTGCCCTGTTTCCAGCAAGAATCTATAGCCTTAATAGGGATTCTTCCTAACCCAATGAAATTCCTATGTCCCACCTATTAGATATATATTCATAGTCATTTAAAAGCATTTACTTTAATTTGAGAATTAAGTTAAGTTCATTGTCGTGGCTTGGTAATCAATGAATGACTATATCATTCACAAGAGATAACAAGAATGAACAAGTCGACTCATGAATGCCATGACCATATCTTGGTGACCTGCAGTAGTAAAGTCATTCTCGTTAAGACCCATGATCATAGTAGGTTAGATCTTAATGAGACCTCCTATAAATCAATTAATTTTGTGTTAAAAAACTTTGATTATGATTAACCTGAAATAGGTTACTTAATAGGTGCAGAGGAAAATCTACTCCTTAAGAGTGCACGATGGTGTCAAAAGTTTTTAATTACTAATATTTATTGGTTGGTATTGCTACCCTAAAGACTGATTTTTTTTAAAAACATCTCAGATAATGACTGAAAGATTCCTCAAGTTGGTTATGCTAGGGTTCTTATGAGAGATCATTATGGTTTTATAGGAGTGGTCAACCCTAGGAGGATTTTCATTAATCCTGCAAAGAGAAACTTGAAAAGGTTTATTAGATGATACTATGTCGAGATTATGAATGGAATGTATAATAATAACATTTCCGTAATTGTCTCGGTAAATAATATTGGCCAATAATCGAAGTCACTAAGAGTGAACTTCTTCTCACAAGTCTTACCACAAGAGTGCATAGTGAAAAAAAATTCAATGGTTGTGCCTTAGGAATTGGAGTTTTAAGAATGATGATGTAACAATTTTATTTCAAATGACAATACTACACTACCCTACTTTAGAGAGAGTAAGATCTCCTTCAAGTGTAGGAGAACTTCCAATGCAGCCATGTGTGTAACAGTTTCCTAAATAAACTCGCACTCAGTTTTAAAGAAGAAACTTCAACACATACCAGATTATGAGAAAATCGTCGCTTTAATTGATATGGTACCAAGAGTTGTTAAAAAATGATGGAATAAGGTGTATTAATGACTAGTTGAAGCCATTATTAAATGAGATCCTCACATTTATGATTCTCCCATTTATGCACGTTTTCCACAGTTTGATAATCTCTCTCTTGCAGGTATAATGGATCTTGTGAAATACATAAGATAAATCCATCAAGTTCAGGCTGAAATATATGCTTTTCAAATTGACAAGAATGGTCAAGGGGAATTTTTAGGTTTTGAGCTTCAACAATACTTTTAGAATAGGTTCTAATTATAGATTTCTCCTCTAATTGTCTTTGAATTATATTTTCCTGGGGTGAATGCTTTGTAGTGATATGAGATGTTTCCAAACTCACCCCTTCTCCCAACCTTCATTAGGTAATTTTGAGGTCTAAACTGGGCCTTCTATGGAAATTATAAAATAATAGTGGAAATAATCATAAATGTTTAGAGGAAAAAAATAAAAAAAAGTACATTTTAAACTCGTATTTTCAACTTATCTCCCAAATTGTTTACTTAAATTTCAAGCATAAGAACTCTTTGGATGAAATATTTAATTCCTCATCCAAAGAGTACACACGTTGCATACTTTCGATGGATCCTGCTACACAAAAAATGAGAAATACATGAAAAACATGATTGCAATCACACCTTTTCATGTATTTCTCATTTTTCTTGTAGAAAGGTCCACCAAAAGTATGAAACATGGGTACTCCTTGGCTGATGAATTAAATTTTGCATTAAATAAGTACTCATTTTTGAAATTTGAGTAAACACTTTAGGAGATAAGTTGAAAATATGAGTTAAAAAATTAGTTTTATTATTTTATTAATTTTTAATCTTTCTACCCTTTTACTTGAAAACTGTTGAACCATCCCCCATGGTTGACATCATCATATTTAATCCTATTAGTTCTTATGATGTTTACTTCTGTTATACATTTTTCTTAGGAGGCCCATTTTAGCCCACAAAATTCCCCTACGGGAAGATATATAATTTTTTTTCAGTTGGATAATCAATAGGAAGAACAAGTGTTTTAAATTGTTGTGCAACCTCCTTGTTTGGATTAGGTCTAAGCTATTTTTTGGGCTAGGGTTTGAACTAGGGTTTTGGGTAAGGCGTGAACTAGGCTTTGGATTTGGATTAGAGTTAGGTTTAGGGTTTAAGTTAAGGTTAGGATTTGAATTAGGTCTAGGGCATGGATAAGGGCTAGGGTATGGATTAAATTTAGGGTTATAGAAAGGTTGCATAGGTACTTGACACCATGAAGGATGATAACTTGATGGCACATATGATTGTAGTTGATTTTTCATGAAATTTTTCCCTGGGGAAAACCATTCTTTAGGCCATGGGGAAGAGGAGGTCCATTGAGAGGGCCAGTGTGGCCATGAAGTAGGATATTAGATTGGAGGAGGATTAAATTTTTTCCATGGAACTACATGATTATAAACATGTTGACCAATGTGCTCAGGAAAATAAACATTATTCTAAGTATTAAATGGTGTTGGGTTTTGAGTTATGCCTGGTGGTTGATTTGATTCCTTACTTGATTCCCTCATTACCTTTCATAATCGTGGCAGTGATGGCCAATGTTCAGTTGCATGACCATCCTCGAAAATTTTTCAAACTTTTAGACCTTTATCTGGACACTTTCCAAGGAAGTTCTTCCTTCTACAGTTGGCACAAAAGATAATTAGTGGTTCTTCATCCTACTCCTATTCCTAAAAATCATCCAATTTCAAAATCAAAGATTTAATAATATTAAGTTGATGTTCAAGAAAAATATTAAATTATACACTTTTGAATTTTTCATTGGATGACTTATACGTCTCTATAGCAGCATCAAAACTCCTCATTAAATGATTCCTCAAAATACCATTTTATTGTTCCTAACAAGCCTACTAGTATATCTTGTCATCACATGGATTATTACACAAGGGTTCTTACAACACCCCAAAAATGTGTTATCTTTAAAGATCTTGAAATTTTAATCTAAATGAATTAAAATTCCTAATTGCAATAAAGCCCACCAAACTTTCTTACTTGGACAACCAAAATTTGGAGCAACCTCACCATAGTGGATGCATGTCTCCTCACTCACGTCTTACCATACACTCTCCACCCTTTGGTTGTCTGGAAACTAAGTTCACACAAAAATGTTGTGAAAGAAACTAGGTTCTAATCCCCTTAGCACCTATGTTGGTGAAATTATATGTTTGTAGTTTTCAACATTAAATTATCAATCCGCGACTTAGAAGCTTCGAGGAACAAGTGCAGGTAATGCCAGATCAAATCATATAACCTAAACTAGAGCATAAAATCACTATAAAAGAACACATCATTCATTTTCTAGAAGGAAATTATAATCTACCACTCAATTTGCTGGAAAGGACAATCATCTCATACTCAATTGAATGGAATTAATAAATTATTATCACACACCCATAAAATCTTCTGGAAATCTCTTATGCAACTTCAATCTACTTTTAACACTAAATATCACTATAATAAAAAACTCTCTCAAATATTAATTCTTGTTTTGAAGATAAAATAAATATAGAACTATGTGATTCTACTAGATCACACAAAAAAATGTGATGAAAAGGTTACACTTCTACTTCAACTAGCATCAAACATAAATCACTCCTAAGCTCGAGAAATCTACCAACCAAAACTCTGCTTCTCAAATGGAAATAAATCACACTTTTAACTACCAATGCAAGCTTCAGAAATTAATCAATTTCAACCTAGCAACTCAAAGATTTAATATCTAATTTGAAAGATAAATTATGAGTATTCAATGTAAATCACAAACTCACACTCATTGACTGGAATAAAAATTCATCTAATCTATGAATTCTAACTCTGATGCACTCTCAATATTCTGGAACAAAACTCACTCTGTATTCAAAACTACTTTCACTAACTCACAAGCATTCTATAAACCAAACACCTCTGAATAACAACATTTTAAACCTATGCAGGTAGTCCATGTATTTCAAAATTAGTTCGAGACACAACAATGTAACAATTACGTAGATTCACTCCAGTGTTTCAAGAACAATTTTACTCGATGCAACAAAATGAAATTTAGAATTATAAGGCAATCAAATTTTATTTCAATTTAGAATCGGAAAAATGACTTCTATGATTACTTTGGTAGTTCTAGCAATTTTCTTTCTCAATTTGTAAATCAGATTACACAAATGAGATATTGTTAACACACATTAGTGGAATTCAATTTGATTTGGGTTCAATGGCTTATATGTAAAGATGAAAAACAGAGTCTTAACCTTAATATTTTTATACCATTTTCCCAAATCATTCAGTATTATAGCTCAATTCGATAAGGTTCAATGATTTATGTGTAGAAACAAGAGCAAAGGATTAACCTTGTGACTTATGCATTGTATGTTCAATCCTTTAAACACTGAAATGGGAGTGATTACCAATTCTTAATGATTGAATAAAAATGTTGCTTCTAATTTTGGATGAAAACATTTTGATTAATTTAAAAGTTGATTTATTGTGTGGTTCATGGTCTAAATTAAAAATACTTTGGATTAAATAGCAATTGAATTACATTTTGATCATTCAGGTAAGGATTACACAATTCATTTTTAGACTAAAATGAAATGCTTCACAAAATATGGAAGCACATATATGCCTAGAGATATTGAATTACTTACACAAAAATGAATTGAAATAAAAATTAATATGAAAGGAAAGCAAGGTTATGGAATCGAAAACTCAGAAACGATAGATAAAGTCGAATTCTACAACAAACGTAATGAAATTTACCTACAGTAGGAGAAATTCTGAGACTATGGTGGGCCCTTGCTACAGCTGGGAAGGAAAACTTATAGTAGTTAAGAAAGACTCAAAATAGAAATTAAATCACACCTCAATTCTCCATTGAAAAACAACTATTATCAATGCATCTTCTGAACTATAAAGTTGAGCTTGAATAAAATAGATATTTTACAATCCAGTTCTGGTATCAAGATCATCTTCACACCTGAATAATCATTCCCCCCATTTTTAATGCTCTATGCAAGCTTTATAGAGAGCAAACTTCGATTTATTTACAATATGGAAAATAGTTTGATGTGGATCAAATCCACCAGATGGCTATACTAACATTAGCCAATGTATTTATGATTACAAATGCCGAATTTGGGTTTAGTTTTAAGAAACACTAATCATGGCTTTGTAAATAACTAATATTTGTTGTAGAGGAGGTATGGAAGCTCGTTCTTCACATACATCATCGATGCTTGAGATAACCAACAATATTTGACCAAAAATATCCAAAACAACGCTTTCTGGAAGATTTTTACAAATGTGGAATTTTCAGATTTTTATATAAATTAGCCTCACATAACCCTCAATAGCTCTCAAACCATAATGAATTTTTCAAAAAAATATCATATATAACATATTTTCTATACAAGGACCAAAACTCATGTTCTAGAATTTATTCATTCTCCTTTATCTGCATGTAAATTGATGCACAATTTGGCAATTTGAAATTTATTGTAGATTTGGGAAATTTTTCTAATTTCCTTTTAAAGGTTAACATGAGTGAGTTGGGTGGATTCCAAGTTATGGAGAGGTATTATAAAACAATTTTTTACAATAAAATCTCTCCTTTTCTCTAGAGGCATGTCGAAATTTCAAAGCCCTAGATTAAGCATTCTCGTACTCAACTTGGTTGTGAAGGGTTTCAACGATGGAACCTTATGGTAAATTTACTTAACAAAACCATCATTAGAAAATCAAAGAATAATAATATTATCATATAAAATCTAAGAAACCTAATGATAACCAACCATTTAGTGTATTTGACGACAAGTTATAGAATTAGGGTACACAATGGGGTAAAAACCTAAGGTTTTAGGGCATGAATGGTGATATTGCATGACGAAAACATGGTCATATTCAAGGCACCAAAGTGACTTGGATGGAAGGCAGTTTATGACATCTCTTTCTTGATAGAAATCTTCAATCCTTGATATAACCAACTCTATTTGACCAAAAAAATCCAAAACAAGGTTGTTTGGAAGATTTTTACAAATTTGGAATTTTAAGTTTTTAGATAAATTAGCCTCCAAAAACCCTTAATATCTCCCAAACCATAAAGAATTTTGGAAAACGGTTTCAGGTGTAATATACTTGCCATACTAGGACCAAAACCAATATTCCATAATTTCTTCATTTTCCTTTATATGCACGGAAATTGAGACGTATTTTGGGATTTTGAACTTTATTGCAGATTTGGGAACATTTTCTAATTTCCTTTTAGAGACTGACATGTGTGAAATGAGTGGAATCCAAGTTATGGAGAGGTATTATAACACCATTTTTCACTATAACATCTCTCGGTTTCTTCGAAAGCATGCCAAAAGTGTCAAAGCCTTAAATTAGGTATTCCCGTACTCAAATGGCTTGTGAAGGATTTCGACGATGGAACCCTGTAATAAATGTACTTAACAAAAATTCATCAGTAAATCATAGAAAAATCATATTTAATAATAGATAATATAAGAAACCTAATGATAACAAACCATAGAGTGTATTTGACGACAAGTTATAGAATTATGGTACATAATGGGCTGAAAACCTAAGGTTTTAGGGCATGAATGGTGATATCACATGATGAAAACATGGGCATATTCTGGCCCAACATCCCCCCATTCCTGAGGTTTTGCATGCCCTCATGAAAAAAAAAACTTTTCTCATATGTAGGTTTTTATGGCACCATAGCTTTACGTAGGGTTAGTTCTTGTGGAGTGACAGTGCATGAAGATTTGATTTTAAGAGTGATACAAATTGAGGAGGAAAAACAGATATGTTAGGAGGAAAATTATGAATAGGATGATAGCTGACAATGGCATTGGTGGATGAGATGAGGTGGTGATGGTAAAATGGGTGCTTGCATGCTCTGTTTTTGTGAGGCCAATGCTTATGGATGGTTCCTTCTTGAAAGGAAACAATGAATTCACCCTCTATTGGATTGAAAATATGTGTGAATGTAGGAGGTGAAGGCACTATAGTTACTGCTTTTGTTTACATGAACCAATATGATTATGACCTTGTTGGAGTAGCATGCAAATGGATGGTATATGGAAATCCATATATACAGAATATGTAGTGGTTAATCATCAAATATTTCTTAAATATCTAATCAATTAAAGAATACTAAGCCACCTCTACCTCAAGTTTTACCCTTTTTTTTATGTCCTCGGCACTGCAAGATGTAGTAAATGATGGAATGGCAGGAGCTGATGTGAATGCTGATATGAGCTACTGAAGAAGATGAAGGATAAACTAAAGATGTTAAAAGGTCTCAACATCCACATTATCCCAAAAATTTTGATGCATGTGTATTTTTCACCATGGCTTCCCGAGACAAAAGAAGGACCGTTATCAATAATCCTATTTATTTAAATAAAGGAAATACGTTAAATTAAAGAAAAATTACCTCATCATGATCCAGGCCCAAAAATGGTGTAAAATGATAATGAAAACCATGAGTAAGCATAGGGTAAAAATGTTAATTTGAACATGAATATTCCAATAATCTCTCTCCCCCCATTCCAATCATCTTGCATGTCTGCATGCAAGAAAAAACTTTGACAAAGACCAAATATTAATTAAGACTAAAGGGCTAGGTTTTCTATATTAGAGTCATGCTTTAGACTACAGGGCTAATTAAGTGACAGCATGTCAGTAAGTTTTATGTGATGTCAGCTTCCTTTGCATCAAGAAGATAAGAAAAAGTAGTTACTATGGATTCAGTGATGTCAAGACTTACCTTTATTATTCGAAAAGAGTAAATAATGTTAGGGATACTTAAGGAATACTAACAATGTTGTTACTGTAGTGATAACGTCATCCTAAAATGTTTAACCATAAAAATTTACACAAAACATCTCAAGAGTAATCCAAAGTAGTAGGTCTTCACTTCCAATAGCCGCATTATTATAAATAGAAGCGAATTTATTTTAAAAACCAATGCATTAAAATTGATAGAAAAAGGGAAAAATAAATATGAAAAAATGATACCTTTTGATGATGATTATCTTACCATTACCCAGGCACATAGGTGAAGCTCCTCTTATTCAAGAAATGTCAATCACCTACATTAAGGGTCTCACATCCATGAAAACCAAAATATTTCTGAAAGATAGAACTCCAAAGCACATTACTGAAATGATCTTAAAGCCATTCTCAGAGAGATATGATAATGAGTTCATGAAAAGACAAAAACAACCGAGTAAATCATAGTGTAAAATTAACTTTAATGCCATAAGCATGGCCTTGCTGCCAATAAGAATCTATAGCCTCAACATGGATGCCTCCTAGCCCAATGAAATGCTTGTGTCCCACCTATTAGATATAGATTTAGAGTCATTTAAAAGAATTTAATTTAATTCGGGAATTAATTGAAGGACGTTGTCATGGCTTGGTAATCAACAAATGATAGTGCCATTCACAAGACATAACAAGAATGAACAAGTCGAGTCATGATGAGACCTCTTGTATTCTAGTGTTTTAACTTGAAAGCCATTACCATGGCTTGGTGACCTGTAGCAGTAAATTCATTCTCGTTAAGACCCATGATCATAGTAGGTCGGATCTTAATGAGACTTTATATCCCTCAAATTAATTTGTTTGTGTTAGAAAACTTTGATTATGAATAACCTCAAATAGGTTACTTAATAGGTGCAGAGGAAAATCTACTACATAAGAGTGCACGATGGCGTCAATAGTTTTTAATTACTAATCTTTAATGGTTGGTATTGTTACACTAAAGACTCAATTTTTTTTAAAAACATCTTAGATAATTACTGAAATATTCCTGAAGTTGGTCATGCTAGGGTTCTTATGAGAGCTCATTATGGTTTTATAGGAGTGGTCCACCCTAGGAGGATTTTCATTAACCCTGCTAAGAGAAACTTGAAAAGGTTTATTGGATGACAGTATGTCAATATTATGAATGGAATGTATAATAATAAAAATTTCCCTAATTGTCCTGGTAAATAATCTTGGCTAATAATCAAAGTCGCTTTAAAATATGAGGCATTAAGAGTGAATTTCTTCTCACAAGTCCTACCAAAAGAGTGCATAGTGAAAAAAAATTCAATGGTTGTGCCTTAGGAATTAGAGTTTTAAGAATGATGCTATAACAATTTTATTTCAAATGAAAATACTACACTACCCCACTTTAGAGAGAGGAAGATCTCCTTCAAGTGTAGGAGTACCTCCAATGCAGCCATGTGCATAAAAGTTTGCTAAATAAAATCACACTCAGTTTTAAAGAATAAAATTCAACACATACGAGAGTATGAGAAACTAGTTTCTTTAATTGATATGGTCACAAGAGTTGTTAAACAATGATGGAATAAGGTGTATTAACGACTAGTCGAAACCATGATTAAATGAGATCCTCATATTGATGATTCTCCCTCTTATGTAGGTATTCCACAGTTTGATAATCCCTCTCTTGGAGGTATAAGGGATCTCATGAAATACATAAGATAAATCCATCAAGTTTAGGCTCAAATATATGCTTTTCAAATTTACAAGACTGGTGAAAGGGAATTCTAGGGTTTTTAGCTTCAACAATAGTTTAAGAATAGGTTTCAATTATATATTTCTCCTCTAATTGTCCTTCAATTAGATTTTCCTGGGGTGAATGCTTAGTAGCGATAGGAGATGTTTCCAAACTCACCCCTTCCCCCAACCTTCATTAGGGGAATTTTGAGGTCTAAATTTGGCCTCCTAAGGAAATTATAAAATATTAGTGGAAATAATAAAATAATATTTGATTACATCATAAAAGTTTAGAGGGAAAAAAGAAAAAACTACGTTTTCAACTCGTATTTTCAACTTATCTCCCAAATTGTTTACTTAAATTTCAAGCGTGAGTACTTGTTGGATGAAAAATTTAATTCCTCATCCAAGGAGTACACATGTTGCATAATTTCAATTGATCCTTCTACAAAAAAAATGAGAAATACATGAAAAATGTGATTGCAATCATATTTTTTCATGTATTTCTAATTTTTTGTGTTGCACGGTCCATTAAAAGTATGAAACATGGGTACTTCTTGGATGATGAATTAAATTTTGCATTAAAGTAATACTTATTCTTGAAATTTGAGTAAACACTTTGGGAGATAAGTTGAAAATACGAGTTGGAAAATTTATTTTATTATTTTATTATTTTTTAATCTTTTTACCCTTTTACTTAAAAAATGTTGAATCATCCCCCATGGTTGACATCATCATCTTTAATCCTATTAGTGCTTATGATGTTTATTTTTGTTGTACATTTTTCTTACCAGGCCAATTTTAGACCACAAAATTCCCCTAATGGAAGATATATCCATTTTTTCAGTTGGAGAATCAACAGGAAAAACAAGTGTTTTCAATTTTTGTGCAACCTCCTTGTTTGGATTAGGTCTAAGCTACTGTTTGAGCTAGGGTTTAAACTAGGGTTTTGGTTAAGGCATGAACTAGGCTTTGGATTTGGATTAGAGTTATGTCTAGGGTTTAAGTTAAGGTTAGGATTTCAATTAGGTCTAGGGCAAGGATAAGCGCTACGATATGGATTAGGGTTAGGGTTAAAGAAAGGTTGCATAGGTACTTGACACCATGAAGGATGATAACTTGATGGCACATATGATTGTAGTGGATTTTGCATGAAATTCTACCCTCGGGAAAACATTCTTTAGACCATGGAAAAGAGGAGGTCCATTAAGAGGGCTAGTGTGGCCATGAATTAACATATTAGATTGGAGGAGGATTAAATGTTTTCCATGGAACTGCAGGATTATAAAAATGTTGACTAACCTACTCAGGAAAATAAACATTATTCTAAGTATCAAATGGTGTTGGGTTTTGAGTTATGCCTGGTGGTTGATTTGATTCCTTACTTGATTCCCTCATTACCTCGTGATGATGGTAGTGATGGCCAATGTTCGGTTGCATGACCATCCTCATAAAATTTTCAAACTTTCAGACCTCTAAGTGGACACTTTCCAAGGAAGTTCTTCCTTCTACAGTTGGCACAAAAGATAATCAGTGGTTCTTCATCCTTCTCCTATTCCTAAAAATCATCCAATTTTGAAATCAAAGATTTAATAATATTAAATTTATGTTCAAGAAAAATATTAAATTCTGGATTTGTGAATTCTTCATTAGATGACTTATACATCTTTGTAGTAGCATCAAAAATCCTCATTAAATGATTCTTCAAAATACTATTTTATTGTTCTCAACAAGCCAATTGGTATATATTGTCATCACATGGATTATTACACAAGGTTTCTTACACCACCCCAAAAATGTTTTATCTATAAAGATCTTGAAATTTTAATATAAATGAATTAAAATTCCTAATTGCAATAAAGCCCACCAAAATTGCTTACTTGGACAACCAAACTTTGGAGCAACCTCACCATAGTGGATGCGTGTCTCTTCACTCATGTCCTACAATACACGCTCGACCATTTCATTGTCCTGAAACTAAGTTTACACAAAAATTTTCTAAAAGAAACTAGGCTCTAATCCCTTTAATAGCACCTCCCTGGAAATGGCGCGAAAAATGTGGGTGAAATTATATGTTTGTAGTTTCCAACAGTAAATTATAAATCTGCGACTCGGAAGCTTCGAGGAATAGGTGCAATTGATGCCAGATCAAAGAATTTAACCTAAACTATGGCATAAAATCACTATACAAGAACACATCATTCATTTTCCAAAACGAAATTATAATCTACCTCTCAATTTGCTGGAAAGGACACTCATCTCATACTGAATCGAATGGGATTAATAAATTATGAGCGCACACCCTTCAAATCTTCTATAAATCTCTTAGGAAACTTCAATCTAATTTTAACACTAAATCTCACTGTAATAAAAAAATTCACTCAAATCCTAATCCTTGTTTTGAAGATAAAATAAAGATAGAACTATGCGATTCTACATCACACAAAGAAATGTGATGAAAAGGTTACACTTCTACTTCAACTAGCATCAAACATAAATAACTCCTAAACTCAAGAAATATACCAACCAAAACTTTGCTTCTCAAATGGAAATAAATCACACTTTTAACTACCAATGCAAGCTTCGGAAAATAATCAATTTAAACCTAGCAACTCCAAGATTTAACATCTAATTTGAAAGATAAACTATGAGTATTCAATTTATCTCACAAACTCACACTCATTGACTAGAATCAAAACTCATTTAATCTATCAATTCTAACTTTGATGCACTCTCAATATTCTGGAACAAAACTTACTCTGTATTCAAAACTACAGTCGCTACTCAAAAGCGTTCTAGAAACCAAACACGTATGAATAACAACATTTTAAACCTATGCATGCATTCCTTGTATTTCAAAATTATTTCAAGACACAAAAATGTAACAATTAATCAGATTCACTCCAGGGTTTAAAGAAAAAATTTACTGAATGCAACAAAATGAAATTTAGAATTATAAGGCAATCGACTTTTCCATTCAATTCAGAAGGGGAAAAACGATTCTGGCAATGTTCTTTCTCAATTTGTAAATCAGATTTCACAAATGAGATATTGTTAACACACATTAGTCGAATTCAATTTGATCTGGGTTCAATGGCTTATATGTAAAGATGAAAAATAGAGTCTTAACCTTCATATTTGTATAACGTTTGCCCAAATGATTGAGTATTATAGATCAATTCGATAAGGTTCAATGATTTATCTGTAAAAAGAAGAGCAAAGGATTAACCTTGTGACTTATGCATTGTTTGTTCAATCCTTCAAATGCCGAAATGGGAGTGGTTACCAATTCTTAATGATCAAATCACAATGTTGCTTCTAATTCTGCAAGAAAACACTTTGATTAAGTTAAAAATTTATTTATTGTGTGGTTCACGATCTAAATGAAAAACACTTTGGATTAAATAGCAATTTAATTATAGTTTGATCATTCAGGTAAGGATTACAAAATTCATTTTTAGAGTAAAAGGAAATGCTTCATACAAACTGGAATCACATCTATGCCTAAATAAATTGAATTACTTACACACAATTGAATTGAAATAAAAATTAATCTGAAAGGAAAGCGAGGTTATGGAATCAAAAACTCAGAAACTACAAATAAAATCAAATTCTACAACAAACGTAATGAAATTTACCTACGGTAGGAGAAATTCTGAGACTGTGGTGGGCGCTTGCTACACCTAGGAAGGAAAACTTACAGTAGTTGACAAAGACTGAAAACAAAAATTAAATCACACCTCAATTCTCCATTGAAAAACCACTATTATCAATGCATCTTCTGAACCATAAAATTGAGCTTGAATAAAATAGATTTTTTACAGTCCACTTCTGGTAGCAAGATCATATTCACACCTGAATAATCATCCCCCCCCTTTTTTGTGCTCTATTTAAGCTTGATAGAGAGCAGCCTTCGATTTATTTACAATATGGCAAACATTTTGATGTGGATCAGATCCACCAGATGGCTATACTAACATTAGCCTACTAATTTCTGATTACAAATGTCGAATTTGTGTTTAGTTTTAAGAAACACTAATCATGGCTTTATAAAGAATTGATATTTGTTGTATAAGAGTTCTGGAAGCTCGTTCTTCATAGACATCATCAGCCCTTTAGATAACCAACTGTGTTTGACCAAAAAATATCAAAAACAAGGCTTTTTTGAAGATTTTTACAAATCTGGAATTTTCAGATTTTTATATAAATTAGCCTCACATAACCCTGAATATCTCTCAAACCGTAATGCATTTTTTAAAACAGTTTCAGATATAATATAATTTCTATACTAGAACCAAAACCCATGTTCTATTATTTATTCATTCTCCTTTATCTGCACGTAAATCGATGAAAAATTTGGCAATTTGAAATTTATTGCAGATTTGAGAAATTTTACTAATTTCCTTCTAGAGACTGACATGAGTGAGTTGGGTGGATTACAGGTTATGGAGAGGTATTATAACACAAATTTTGACAATAAACCCTCTCGATTTCTCTGAAAGCATGTCAAAATGTCAAGGCCCTAAATTAGGCATTCTCGTACTCAACTAGCTTGTGAAGGGCTTCGACGATGGAACCCTGCGATAAATTTACTTAACAAAATTGTCATTAGTAAATCATAGAATAATCATGTTTAATCTTATAAAATCTAAGAAACTTAATGATAACCAACCATATAGTGTATATGTTGACACGTTATAGAATTACGATACACAATGGGCTAAAAACCTAAGGTTTTAGGGTATGAATGGTGATATTGCATGATGAAAATATGGTCATATTCAAGGCCCAACAGTGACCTGGATGGAAGGCAGTTGATGAAGGGTGGACACTTAAGTTGATGGTGATGAACGGGTCCTCCTATGCTTCTCTATTCAAACATGCAATCAAACTACATGTTCATGCATTCATCATTAATAAACTTATCGTAAAAATGGTAGAAAAGTTTAGTGGAATTTAAATAGACCTACTTATGCAACTAAAACATAAATCTACCTCTGTATCTACAACATGTTCATGATAATCAAGGTAATATATCTAATGTTTCCAAGAAATCATAAACTAAAAGACATTTTGGTATGTGGTGGAAGACCTTTCTCCTCAAACTCCAATGGAAGAAGTGAGGGAGGGAGGCTTAGCACATAGTTTTGAGGTTTTATATGCTACTCAACATAACATGAAAGGCATTGGGTGAAAATGTGAAGTTGGGTTACACTTTTGTCTTTTTTTGAGAAACAAATTTCATTTTTTTCTCTTCTTCAACTTTCTGCAAGCCAAAACAAATTTTTTGTTTAGAATTTCATTTTGTGATAAAAATAAAAGTTGTCAGAAATTTTATTAGCTTTCTATTAATTATTTTTTGGAATTTTTTTATACACGTTTGATATTTCAACTTAGCTTTTCTTTGAGTGTGTGTTTTTGAACAATCAAAGGATTCATAAAAAGCCATGTTAATATGTGTTGGTGTATTCTTCGAAAAATTTGTGTTTTTGAGAAACAAAATGTCTTACAACAATCTAGAGAGAGTCTACTTTAGTTTCATTATATTTACAAAACCAACTGATGAATATCATAATTAATAGAATTTTTTGAACTGATCCAATATGAAAAAAATGCATATTTTGAATATGTTTTGTGACGCACAAAATTTCTCAACATATAAGTTATAAAATAAAAATCTAAAAACTAACCATTACATAAGACTCACCAATGTAATGCACCACAATTTTTTTCAATTTTTTTACATTGTATTTTGGAAGATACAGAATATTCATTTCATTGAATCATAATGACCTTCAAAAATTATTTTCACCCATTTTATTACAAAATTAATTAAAATTAGTAAATACATATGAAATTCCATAAAAGTTATATTTCCTGAAAGAATTCTGAAAATGCTTGTCTTAGTTCCGACAGTTAATTCAGAATGTTTGATGGAGTTTAATCAGTCAAAATTTGAAGATATGTATTCAGAGCTTGGCTCTGCATAATTGAGAACGTGTTAGTTCGGCCGAACTTTGAAAAAAAGTTTGGTCGAATTTTTTTTTTGCATCGACGGCCTGTCAAGTCTAACGACACAAAAGTTCAGCCAAATTTCTTATAAAATTTCTTCCAAAATTTTACTTGAATTTTTGTCGACCGGAAAATACAAAGAAGTCCCTAAAAAAAAAAAACATTTCATGGCAATATAAACTGATGTAAAAGCATTCATTATTTTCGCATAATTTCACACATTTCTTCATTTGGTCTGATTTTGCAAAGGTTTGATTTTGCAAAAGATTGTTTTGGGTTTGAGGACTTGTCTTGGAGGTAAATTCAAAGGACATTTTTGCAAAGGATTGTTTTGGGTTTAAGGACTTTTCTTGGAAGTACATTCAAAAGATATTTCTTGGAGGTATGTGATACCTTTTTTTGATGTTTTTTGGGCTTCATTTTTTTTTCAAGGTATTTTGTTTTTAGAGGTTTTGGGCTTAATTTTCATTTATTTTTTTTTCAAGATATTTTGTTTTTAGAAGTTTTGTGCTTAATTTTAATTGTTTTTTTTTTAAGTATTTTGTTTTTAGAATTTTTTGGCTTAATTTTCAAAGGATATTTTTTTGGATGTATTTTGTTTTAGAGGTTTTTGGGCTCAAAGCACATTTTTGGTTTTAGGGTATTTTGCTTTTAGAAGTTTTGGGCTTAATTTTCATTGTTTTTACAGGTTTTGGGCTTAATTTTCGAAGCACATTTTTTTGGGTGTATTTTGTTTTTAGAGGTTTTTGGGCTTAATTTCCAAAAGACATTATTTGGACTTAATTTCAAAAGGACTCTTTTTAGGCTTAATATTGAAAGGACTTTTTTTGGAGGTATTTATTAAAGTGATATTTTCTTAGAGGCTTTTTTGAAGTATTTGTTAAAGTGGCATTTTTTAAGAAGTTGGAATTAATTTTCAATGGACATTTTCTGGAGGTATTTTTTGAAGTGAGATTTTTTTAGGGTACGTGTTTTTGGTTGAAGTAAATATTTTATAATGAGTTTTTAAAATGAGTTTTTGTCTAATTTTTTATATGAAATTTTTTTGTAGGACATTGAAGGAGATATTTTGAACTTCGTTTCTTTTTTATAAGACATTTCTTTTCTCAGATTTTTTAAAGTAAGTGTTTTGGATTGAAGTACGTATTTTTTGCAAAATGTTTAAATGAGTTTTTTTTTTTAAATTAAATCTTTTATGATGTTATTTTTTATTGAGTTTTTGTCTAAATTTTTGAAGGAAATTTTTTGAACTTCTGTTATGAAGGTAAATCCTCTTTGCGCACAGAGATGATCCCTCTGGTAACAAAAGGACATGCTAAAGTGTTGCTTCCTAGTTAATTAATGAACAAAAGACATGGTAGATTTAGCTACCTTGAATCCAATGCTATCGATGTTGTAGAATGAGTAGTGGCCTCTCACTCCTGCCTTGGAAAATCACAATCCATTCGCTTTCATGTTCAGATGCTTGCACATAGGACAAAGAACAAGAACAACATATGACAAAATAGTTTCATTCACAACTATTAACCATTCAAAGAAGGCTAAACATATCACATCAAATAAACATCACAACACAATAGTGGAACCAAACAATAGTCATGTATATTAATGAGTAGAAGGAAAAGTACAACCGATGCTTTGACGTCACAGTCTCCTCCAGCGGGGTTCAAACGAAGCGCGTCTCAAATGTTGGACAGGGAATTCGGACTCAACCTGGCGCAGGTGTCTAACTCGCACAGAGCACCAAGTGGTGTGGGCTCAACATTAAATTTCTTGGTCGGCACAAGGGTGTAACTGGATACTCGAGCCAAGGCAAAAATAGAATTTTCACAACTCTTCTTAGGGAAATGTCAACAAGACAAATGTTTCTTTCATCAAAAGGGATGCAAGGATGGTATTTGCGAAGCATGACACTACTTAATAGTCACAAAAATGACCCTCCAATGTGTGAGTTGAGGATTGCAGGGACAGTGACAAAATCTTGTGTAACAGATGCCCCCTAAAGCATGAAGTCTGAGAGAGAAAGAGTGGTGAAATGATTTATGAGAATGTGTTCGAACCAAACACCACTGTCGAAGACCTGCAATTAAAAATACAATTGATATCTGTGATACATGAATCATGAGGCATGGGCACAGACCATACATAATAGAGTATATAAAAAACTGAGCTACGGGGTATGGACACAAAAATCTAGCAGGAAGGATCAATAAATAGACTCAAGTATGGTTGCAACCATCTAATCAAGAGAGTCATGTAATAATTCATAATGAAACACAAAAATCTGCAACCTGGAGTTTATCAGACAAAAATCCAGGGCCTTGTGCTCCATCTCGACCCGAACAAGTAGAATTTAGAGCATGCGAATGTATGAGTTGAAGTTGAACATGCAAGAAAATAATCTCACTATCAACCAATGATGAAAGCTATTAACAGACACGAGAGAAACCACCAATGATGACAATGGCCCTCAAGGTATAGAAAGTACAATCTACGGAATGTGAAAAATGATCTAATGTTGAACATCCACAGAATCACTTGATCGAAGGCCAATGATGTGAACCTTGCGTCAAATGCAAAAAACCTGCCATTGAGGGATGCAGGCTCCAAGGTACCAAAAGGAAGTCTCTAGATAAAATTCCTAGATAATGAGCTAAAGTCGACAGGAAGTGACTTGGTCAAAGGAGGGCCATAAGTTTTCCCACATCATCGCCATGAGAGAAAGGAACATGATGAAAGTGGATTAGGACCAATAGGAGATCAGAGGAAGGTTGACAACTGTAGATGCAAACTTCTCTTGAACATATCAACAACATGACACTGGATTTGGTAGTATTTGACATCAAAGGATCTGAGGTCATGACAACATGGCAAAGAGTGGATAGGAGGTCAAAATAGATTACCCAAACCCATGAAGGCAAAAATGATGAAATGAAATGTCCCCAACCCGACACAAATGCAAGCAAGTGCCATGTTCAAGAGCGACATACTGCCGACACAACTAAAACTTGGTTCCATTTTCCCCCACCATTTCTGGTGAGTACCCCAATTTTTTTTAAAACAAGCTTAAAAGGGATAGCATATTCTTGCACTATAAGTTTGTCCTTCGGAAAAATCCAACCTAGTACATTTTCCGAGCCCTAGGAAGGAGGAGCTCGAAATAACTTCATGGTGACGAATTTCGATGTCATCAAGGTTTAACGAGTCTCAAAAAGGGAGAACTCAACATCTTTTCATGTTTAGAGAGTTTGAAAAGAAGGCAGAAATTAAAACTCCAACAGTCCCTTTTCATAGGTAGTCTCATATATCCAAAAAGGTAGAAAATTGTGTCTGAGAGAACCTCTTAGTCGCAATAGTCTAAGGTATTTCTTTTTCGTAAATAATCCATCCTAGCCCCAAGAAAAGGTAAAATGTATACTGGGTAGATATCGTTTCACAGCCATTTAACGAGTTCAAAATGATAAGAGTCTCGACAATATTTTCAATTTTAGAGAGTCAGAATAGAGCTAAAAGATGACTCCAGTAGAGACTTCTTCATATTTTTACCGAGTCTGAAAAGTATAAAATATAACTCATTACTTCATCATTGTCACATGAAAAACCTGTTGCTACACAAGAGACATGTGTAAAACCCATTTCTTGAAAATAATATAATAAAATAATCGAAAAACATGGCCTAAAACCTAATTAGGGTTGTGAAAAAGTTATCAAATTCCAAAAATGGTAAAAATAATTACTTTTCACTTTTTACCTCTTGTGGAGCAATACTTACCCAGTTTACTGTGAAATCTTACGGCGACGATAGCGGTCAATCCAACAGATCAATCACAAATATGTCAACTCCAGGTAAAAGCTGGGATCGCTCTTGTCATCTTAAATCATTTATTGCTTCCTTCAATTTTCAATTTCAAATTTCGGGGGAGGAAATGTAAAAATTAGGGCTTTATGGTTGGCGCGGGTTTCGGGCACAGAGTCGCACAAACCGCCCAATTTTTAACACTAGGGCATGCCCATTGACGCGTCTGTATTGGAAATAGTCACGCCAATGGCACAAACCATTTTTATAAAAAAATGCTCATCAAATACCCCAATTGTTTAAAAATTTAAGGTTCAATATTGACTAATACCACTCTCATGTATGTGTTTCCAGGTAGAAAGAGGAAAAATGGCCATTGAATGGAAAGAATAGGAACATAGTGAAGAAGATGAGTTGGCCTTAGAAAATGAGGGAGTCATGGAAGCTGTCAAAAACTGGGGTTTGAAAAAATTATTTCTAACACCATGTCTCTGAGCCCAACCAGAATTACTACAGTATCTTATCAGTATATGGGACGAAAATCAAGAGAATTTCATCCTTCAGGATCAAGAACTTGAGATTGATGTCTCTGACGTGTACTTCATCACAGTATTATCATGAAGGGGTGAAACACCAATCCTAACCAGCACCTGTCCCTGCATTGAAAACATGACCGTGGTGATAGATAGGGTATGTCGAGGAGCACGAAAGGGATTAGGTAGTGGGAAAGTTGATATACAAACTATCCCAAATTTGACACTACGCATGGTATTGCATACCATCACACGAGCTGCAGGATAACAAGCACTACACAAAGCAACAAAGACACAATTGCTTCTTATTATGGACTGCATGGCACTGACCATATACAACTGGTTAGACGCCATGACCATAAACATGAAGCTCCAAATAACCAAATGCAAGAAGAACAAACTGAAACAATTTGGTTATGGATCTATTTTGGTATCATTCTTCTTGGAACGACTCCCCATTTTTCAATGACAGGAGGTTATAGTCCCGACACCATCAGTGAGAGAACCATAGATGGCTCGATGGGAAGCTTTGATGCCAAGGGTAGGGAGCGGTCAACAGATGTCCTGGAGACCACAATTCTTTGATTGGCTCTTTCGACAATTAATCGTCATGAAGGACTCGCGCTACTTTACTATAGATTTCACTAATGATCCAGACCTCCCACTCTCGGAGGGAGAAGATTGGGATGAATATTTAGGTGAGACTCATTTTTAAGTTTTATGTGTATTATCATATTTTCATTTATGCATGTTCTAACATTAAATCCATGTAATTGCAGATGTTGGTCCGGAGAGACCTGTCGGTATGTCACCAATAGCTAGGCAAATCCCTCGCGATTTTGACCCTTAAGGCGAGGGCGGTGAGGTAGATGAGAGAGTGCGCAACCTGGAAGGGATTACACGATGAGTCCTGGATTATGCACATTTTGATGATGTTCCTTACACTTACCAGAGACATACTGTAGGGGTGCCCAGCCGATTTCACTGCTTGTTGAGGCGGCTATTATGGGCCATGACAAGTTATCATGAGCACCATGCTGATTAGACACCTAGGTTTTATTTTATCTGCATATTTTCAGAGACATGATGTCTCGAGATGTAACAGAAACACACATGTATTTTTTGAAGTTGGTTGCACACGGTTGCAAACATGCGATATATATATATATATATATATATATATATATATATATATATATACATACATACATCTATTTCCATACATGGATTTTTTACATATGATGATGCTTTTACGAATTATGAAAATATCTATCTAATACAATGTTAGCTACTGTATCAGTTAATGTGTTCATTTTTGTAGGAATATGTTAGGTAATAAAATCAAAATTCCTTTCCAACAAAGAATACATAAATATAATCTCAGAATGTGTGGATTTCTAACTGAGTAATGATTATTGAGTTTTATAGAGAGAATCCATACAGGTGAAATAGATTATAGAAGAGAGGAATAACATGTTTCTGAGTTTTTCTAATAACCCAGAAACAGGTTATTCCTCTCTTCTATGATTATTGAGTTGTAGAACGACAAGTTATGAATCTAGATTTACAATAAATGTGCATATGTCAAGGTTGATTGCCTCAGTTAATATCTCAATGACAGCGCTATATTCAATGACATTGTTTGTAGTTAATCTTAGACAAATACCTTGCAAATCTATCAACTCACCAGCAACATCGTAAATTACCCATGCTGCTGAAGACAAATTCATGGTACTACTCGAAGCACCATCCGCGAAACCGACATAAGTGGTAATAGACATTTGCACAATAAGAAAGACCTAATAATCACGAAAGTGCTCACAAAGTACACCAAACCAAAAAGCATGTAAAAATAAAAAAACACCTATGTACACCTGTTATGCATGAATGACTCACGCATAATGTTTTTTGAGATACAACCCATTTCTGGGTTGTTCAAGAGGATGACCTTCATAGTCAATTAGCTCATAGGCCCCATTCAACAACACATGTTTAACGATGTAGGGTCCATGCCACACAGGTTGAAATTTTCCTGCCCCTAGCTTGTCATGAGCTTGGTCATACAGGAGGATGAGATCTCCTTCAAAGAAAGAATGAGGGGATATTGAGTGATCAAAATGAGCTTTGACCTGGTTTTTCTGTGCTTCAATAATGAGAGCAAAAAAGCAATGGGTTTCATCCAGAATTTTTAAATAAAGGAGATGCTCTTCTTCTGGCAAAGTGTTCGACAGTAATTCAATAGCCAACTTGAGTGAAGGTATTTCACATTCAATCGGAAGAGTAGCTTCTAGGCCATAAACCAACTGGAAAGGAGTGAACCTAGTTGCGTTCTTAACTGAGGTTTGGTATGCCCAAAGAGCGAAAAATAATGTGAGATTCCAATTTGATTTGTGGATCCTAATCGTACGTTGAAGCATCGTGACAAGAACTTTGTTCACAGCTTCAACCTGGCCATTGGCTTGAGGGTAGTATGGTGTTGAGATTTCGTGATGCAGACCCAACTTAGAAGTCAACTCTGCTACCATATAATGTCAAAATTGGGAACCATGATTAGTAACGATGGCTTGAGGGACACCCAACCTAGCAATAATGTGATTGAATATGAACTAAGCAGTTGTCTTACCGTCAGTGGCAAGTGTAGGCATTTCTTCGGCCCATTTGGTGAAGTAGTCCAAGGATACAATAATATAAGCATGCCCCCTGACTGAGTGAGGGTTACACGTCATAAAATTGATGCCCCATTTCAGAAAGAAACCAACAGTAATGACAGGATGAAGAGGAATGGGTGGCGCATGCAATTTGCATTGATAAATATGGTAATCATGGCATTTACGAACTGTGATAATACAATCTTTGAAAATAAAAGGAAAAAAATAACCACCATGAAAAATATTCTCTGCAGTATCATAACCAGACATTTGACCACCATAGGCACCACTGTGACAATCATTCAGGGCTTTCTCAGTAACCTCGAGAGTCAAACATCGCCGGAGTATGGAATCGACTCCAATATGATAGAGAGTATCTCCAACTACAAAGTTGTAGGCTTGTTGACTTAATCGTAAAATATACAAGAGGTATTGTAATAATAATATATTATATATAAAATGTATAAAAGATGATGATAAATGTTACAATGAGGCCCTGCTTAAATACCTATGCAGCTGGCCTTTCATTAATGGGCATGTCTTTTAGACATGCCCTTTCACCAACTTAATGATTACTTACATAATCCCTATTTAACTATTAATAACTATATTTATTATATTAGTTATGAATTATATTCATAACATTGCCACTTCCTTCAAAATATTTGTCCTCAAAGCTTATAGTTGGCACTTGTCTTCAGTTCAATCACACACAGTTTCCTTGATTTGCTTTCGTCACAATATAAATATATTATCTTTTATTTATTTAGTATGAATTGGCCCTTCCTTAAGAACTTTGTCCTCAAAGTTTTATGGATAATATTTTTTTCTTCTTGTGCTTTTCTTCACTTTGCTCTTTTTTTTTATAGGACATCCCTCGTACTTCATCTTGTATAATTTTTGTGGTTGATATTTGTCTTGAATTTAGGGTAATCAATTTTATTTTATTTTTAATTTTTATGGGGCTATATATTTTAAGTTTTATTTATTAATTAACTATATAATTGATTACTATATATATATATATATAATTAATTGATTGTAACGGTATACTTATTTGAAATGGCATTTTGATCTATGGCGAGTTATAACTTATCCTCCATTGCTTGAATGGTTTTATATTTGCTGCTCGGGATGGAAGAGTTGCCTGTAGGTTCTAGTTCTAAATTTGTCGATCACGGTGGGCTCGAAATCCAGAAATATAGCACAAGGGACATGCTTTCCTGCTCTTGTCTCATTAAAGAACGTCTTGAATGCATCGTATCCCCCTCCCACTGTTTCGTCACTTGGCATTTGCCCATCAGGCTAGATACCGTGCTCAAGGCAGTAAAGCTCCTAGCAGGCATTGCCAACCTGAATTCCAGCCTGGCCGATGTGAATTGAAATACATTCCCTCACCATCACGGATGTGGAAACCTGAGGTGAACAGTATACTGTGAAACCCAGCTTCGATTTATTGCCATAGTCTACTAAAAGTCTCTCAAGGAGGAGGGATCCAAGGCCGGATCCGATGCCTCCACCGACTGCATTGAATACCAGGAAGCTTTGCAGGACAGTGTAGTTGTCCGCTAGCTTTCAGATGCGGTCCAAGTAAAGATCCACAATTTCTTTTCCAATGGTATAATGGCCCCGGGCAATGTTGTTGGCAACATCTTCTTTGTTGCTTTTGACATAATTCCCCACAAGTTTCAAATGAGGAGAAAGAGCATCCTTTGTCTTCAAAACTTCAATGAAAATCTTATGTGCTCGCAGAAAATGGTGACATAGTCTTTCTAGAGTTCTCATATATGTCCCAATAGCCAACGAAACAGCTGATGATCCTGCACCATCGCTCTTTTCAATGCTTTCAACTCTTAAATTCATTAAATAGAGAAACCTACTTATGATGTCTGAACCAATCATCTGCTGTGAAAATTCTAGATTTGTGACAATGGACTTGCATGAATTTTTTTTTTTACTTCAACATCTTTCTCATTGTTACTGCCTTTTTTATCTTCTTGTTCTACATCATGTTCACATTCATCATTTTCAAATTTTTTTATATTCATATCAATTTCCATATACCCACTTTTATTGTCATTCATGTCACAACAGTTGTTGAGATCATCTTCATCTTCATGTGGATGTTCTTCATCTAAATCTGTAATTCTCATAACTTGATCTTTTGTAGAATGTAGTGACTCTTCATGATTATCATCTGAATTCTCTAAATCATCTAAATTGTTTTGTTGACTATGTTCAATATTAGGAATATTGGTTTTTTCATCCGATTAATCTTTTCCAAAATGGCATTTATCTTCTGCATTGGTTTGTTATGATTATCTATGGCCTCTCTATGGTTTAGCCAAATTTGTCTCTCTATCCAATCTATTGTGTCTTGAAATTTTTTAATGTTTTCAAAATTTCCTGTAACCTTATCCTTAAGATTGGTTAACCCTTTCGTGAATTTATGGGAATTATTATTCATCTTATTCTCAAGTTTGATCAAATTTTTGTTGAAATCATCCATATTCATTGATGAAGACATCGAGCGACAACGATTTCGATGCACTGCACGTAACATCTGAAGGTATCCAAAAGTGGTTTAGGTGCTTCCTTCCAAGCGAGAAGATCGCTCCCCTGATACCAATGGAGCAACAAAGTTTTAGGCTTGTTGACTTAATCGTAAAATACACAATCGGTATTGTAATAATAATATATTATATATAAAATGTATAAAAGATGATGATAAATGTCACAGTGAGGCCCTACTTATATACCTACGCAGGTGGCCTTTCATTAATGGGCATGTCTTTTAGACATACCCTTTCACTAACTTAATTATTACTTACATAATCCCTATTTAGCTATTAATAACTATATTTATTATATTCGTTGTGAATTATATTCATAACACACTCACAAAGTACACCAAACCAAAAATCATGTAAAAATCAAAACAACAACCGGTACACCTATTATGCATGAATGACTCACGCATAATATTTTTTGTGATACAACCCATTTTTGGGTTGTTCAAGAGGATTACCTTTGTAGTCAATTAGCTCATAGGCCCCATTTTGCAACACACGTTTAACGATGTAGGGTCCATGCCACATAGGTTGAAATTTTCCTGCCCCTAGCTTATCACGAGCTTGGCCATACAGGAGGATGAGATCTCCTTCAACGAAAGAACGAGGGGAAACTAACTGATCAAAATGAGATTTGACCTACTTTTTCTGTGCTTCAATAATGAGAGCAGCAAAGTGGTGAGTTTCATATAGCCTTTCTAAATAAAGGAGATGCTCTTATTCTGGTGGAGTATTCGGCAGTAATTCAATAGCCAACTTCAGCGAATGTATTTCACATTCAATCGGAAGAGTAGCTTCTAGGCCATAAACCAACTGGAAAGGAATGAAACCAGTTGTGTTGTTAACTGAGGTTCGGTATGCCCAAAGAGCCAAAAATAACATGAGATGCCAATTTTATTTGTGGATCCCAATCATACGTTGAAGCATCATGACAAGAACTTTGTTCACAGCTTCAACCTGGCTATTGGTTTGAGGGTAGTATGGCGTTGAGTTGTCGTGATGTAGACCCAACTTAGAAGTCATCTCTACCACCATATAATGCCAAAAATGGGAACCATGATCGATAACGATGGCTTGAGGGACACCAAGCTTAGCAATAATGTGACTGAATATGAACTGAGCGATTGTATTACCGTTAGCAGCAAGTGTAGGCATTTCTTCAGCCCATTTGGTGAAGTAGTCCATGGATATGATAATATAAGCATGCCCCCCAGTTGAGTGAGGGTTACACGTCATAAAATCAATGCCCCATTTCACAAAGAGACCAACGACAATGACAGGATGAAGAGGAATTGGTGGCGCATGCAACTTGCACTGATAAATTTGGTAATCATGGGATTTACGAACTGTGACAATATAGTATTTGAAAATAAAAATCCAAAAATAACCAACACGAAAAATATTCTGTGGAGTAGCATAACTAGACATGTGACCACCATAGGACCAACTGTGACAATCATTTAGAGCTTTCTCGGCTTCCTCCAGAGTCAAACATCACCGGAGTATGGAATCAACTCCAATACGATAGAGAGTATCTTCAACCATACGATAAGGTTGCAACTGATGGCAGATGCATCGGCGGGCATCCTTTGTCAACTTAGATCTAAAATATGAAGTTTGGAGATAGACGATGATATCACCTTACCATGGATCGTGGGTGTTAATAAAGAAAAGAAAATCAAATGAAATGACGTCCTCAGAACGAGAAGGAGTGGAGTCCAAAGGGAGTGAACAAAGTAAATCAATGAAGACCAGTGATTTCTTATATTTGGCAGCAATGAATTCCAAATCAAACTCTTGGAGGATGACAATCCACTTTGAGTATTTCCCCCCTAGCAATTTTCGATACAATATGTAGTTCATGGGGTTGCATTCTGAAAACACTGTCACTGGACAGAAAATAATATAATGACGAAAATGTTGAACAGCTTGAACAACAGCCAATGCTAACTTCTTGATGTAGGCATAGCATGTTTCAAGGTCGAGAAGGTTATGAGACTAGTAATAAATCACATTCTCATGACTGTCATCATCATCTTGTACCAAAATCATGGCAATCGTGCTGAAAGCGACAGCCAAATAAAGGGAAAAATCATGATGATAATCTAGAGGGCAGAGGAGAGGAGCATTAACCAAAAATGTTTTCAACACATCAAAATATTTTTGAGCTATCTCATCCCAATGAAAAGGAACATCGTGCTTTAACAATCGTGTGAATCCTTTAGCTACTTCGGCATAGTTAGGTATAAAACGATGAAGAAAATTAGCTTTCACTTGTAAACTTTGCAACTAATGCAATGAGGAAGGAGAGCATAGATTGATAATAGCCTCAACCTTGAGAGGATCCAGGTGAATCCCATCTTTGGAAACGATAAACCCCAAGATTCTACCGAAATCGACGCAGAAGACACACTTGTGCAAATTAAGCTAAATGTTCTAGTGTCTACAACAAGAAAAATCTGACAAAGATGATTAGGATGGTCTCTATGCTAAGTTGAATGAGCTAGAGGTCATCCAGATAAGGCTAAACGATGTGACAAATATCATGAAAGAAATAATACATCGCATGCTAAAATGTGGTCCCGACATTCTTCAAACAAAGGGAAGCTTCTTATATGCAAAGGTACCCCAAGGACAGATAAAGGCAGTCTTGTGTTGATCAGTCAGGAGAATTTTGATTTTATTATAACCCAAAAAACCATCCATAAGGGAAAAGATCTCACTTCTGGCATAGTCGTCAATGATTTGATCGATGAAAGGAGTAGGATAATTATCCTTAGGACAAGCTCGATTGATATCATGATAGTCAACACAGACACGAATAGTGCCTTGTTTCTTGTCGACGGGAATAATATTAGAAACCCATTCTGTTAGGGGAATTGGATAAATGAAATAGCTTTGAGAAGCTTTTCCACTTCAACCTTAATGGAAGAAACTTTCCTAGGATACATCGGACGAAGATGCTGACGAACAGGTTTCAAACCAGGGTAAGTAGGAATATCATGTACCACGATGCTAGGATCAATGCCAGAAATTTCTTCACAGGACCATGCAAAGACATCATGGAATTCGTGAAAAAGGATAGTATAAACTTGAACTTCATCCAAAGAACAAGTAACCCCAATATGGATGTTCTCAACGATTCCTGGTTTAATGGAAATTCCGATAGGAATCATCTAAGTGATGTTACTCAAGTTACCTTCCACAAAAACTTTAGGGACTTGAATAGGCGTTTGAAGCAGATTTGAAAGAACATGAGAGGCAAAACGCTCAATACAGGTAGACATGGCTCTGAGGCTTGGTAGAAATGATGAATGACGATGACCATCATCCCACGATAGATCGTCGAGAGACCGAGTTTCCACGATAGCTTCATCAGAAGGAAACACTTCTTTCAAAGGATCTAGTGAATCAAAATCACGAAGACAATGGGATTGAGAATAGATGTCAAGAGTCATGCTCAATGGAGCAGAATCAAAGGACGAAGTTTCTGATGCAGCAATGAGTTCACAATAATCAATGTCAATTGGACTCAATGGCATCAAATCCCCGAACGAAACGATCTGTTCAAGAGAAGGGATAACCTAAGGGTCATCGATTTGAGAAATCATGTTGACCTGAACAGTATTCAGCAGTGGACAAGGAAAAAAAACCCATCAGGGAAGGATCCTTGAAAAAGCCTGGTCTTATGCTCTCATAGGAAGTAGGAATCTTGTCCACATATGGAACGTTGTTCTAAGAAGAAGAAGTGAAAAAGTACAATTGATCAACAATAATGATCTTTCCTTCCTGTGGGAACTTCAAAACATGAGAGAGAGTGGACGGAACGCACGGCATGGTGTGAGTACAAATGTGACTGAGGATAATATTATAATTGATTTTTTTCATCAACGACTTCGACCTTGACATTGACTATCTTCCCTTCTAACGTGATTGGTAAACTAGCAAGAACACCAATAGGTTTAGATTCTCTTCCATCAAATGCTTCAAGAGCATTGGGTGATGAGGTAAGAGCTCGAGAACCAATGACTTTCCAACAAGTAGATGACATAACACAAGTAGATGCACCCTCTTCCACGATGACCTGATGAATATTCAAACCATGAATACCAACTTGAATGATGAGTGGAATTAGGTGCAGGAGTCGTGGGACGAAATTCTCTAAATCGAAAGCAAGCAAGCTAGTATCGGCAAGACCAATCCCAGCTATGGTAGATAGCAAAGCTTTTTGTTGCGAAGGAAAACTCTGAAGTACTTCTAATGCAGACATTGTGGACGACGCCTGAGCTAAATCCTCAACAATACTGTAATGATGAGTGGCACGGTCGTTAGGATTGTACGAAGACTTATAAAGCACACCTTTGGATGGTGGTCGCACAATGGATTCGGTGCTAGGCCGTTCAATCTCAAGAGGGCTAGAAATAGGAGGACGAGGAGGACCATCAGTGATCTCTTTCACCATTGCCTAACACAAGCCAAAATATTCTTTCAATCCAGTAGCAATAGAAACAAGTGCAGAACTGTTCATCATGAACACTTGCGAACCAGATGGAGCAGAGGACTGAGGGTGCTCTACCCTCCAAGTCTGCTGAGGGAAAGGCCCTTTAAGAATGGCCAAAGCTCCTTGGGTTCCTTTGAGCAATAAACTCACTTCAGATCATCGACGACAGTCCTTGGTGAAGTGCTCATCATCACAAATCAAACAAGGATACTTCGTTTTGCATTGAGAACTATCAGCAGAATGAGGTTTTGGAGAATCTTGTTTCGAGGTATCAGCTTTAGCCTTACCTTTACACTTTTTCTTACCTTTGGAAGTGTTATCTATACAATTGGCCTGGACAACATTCACTTGTGTGGGTGTGCCAGAGTTTGAAGTTGACTGAAAAGCTACATTATTGGAAGAAGTATACTTCTACTTCCCAGAGTTAGATTTAGGAGAATTTTGAGAAGTCTGTGATACTAAAACCAATAATATCATAAATGGATGGAGTCGCTGGTGGTTTAGAGGTTCTAGGTCAAGGAGCATCAGGCAAGATATCATATAATGTGCCAGAATGAGAGTACACGAGATCAAGGTATTGGGTATAAGCAATGGCTTATTCCTTGAACACACATACCCCCATAGAAATATCTTTGGCAATTTGATTGACAAAGGAGGTAGTGAACCAATGAGTCAGAAGCTGATCAAATATCTCAAATTTGATCATGTGACGATGACGTTGCCACTCATGAATATGATCCGAGATATGAGTAGTTCAGTCCTATTTCAATGAAGTGAGGAGATGCGTCCGGGTCTCATAGCGAAACGGTAACTGAAAATTTCTAAGGAACGCCATGGCCAAAGAATTGAAATCTTGGAAAACTCCATGAGACAGCTCAATGTACCACTTTATAGTGGAACCATTAAGAGTTTGCTGGAAAATACAGAGACGAATACAATCATTAACCTAAGAATTAGAAGAACACCACCAGTGGTAATTCATCACAGCTGTTTGGGGGCCTTCACCAAGTTTGCCTTCAATTTTAGGACAATCACTAGGAATCTTGGTTGGAATCGGAGGCCAATATGGATTATGAAGAATAGGATCATTTATCAACTTCGACACATCAGTTAATTCCAACGTAGCAAGAAATGGTAACTGAGTATTGAAATTCATTAGAGGTTATTGATAAGGACCTTTATGTACATTCCACACAGTCCAAGTGGGATTTTTTCCCCATATATTCTGTTCATAGGGATTAAAAATAGGATAATTCGGTTGATATTGGGGTTGAGGACTAGGATATTGAGTTGAAGTAGACCACTGAGGTCCTTGCTGAGTAGCAGAAGGATTTTTCTATGGAATGTAAGTATGACTTTGAGGTTGCTGATAAACGGGTTGATTTTGAGGGTACGGAATCTAAGGTGTGCTATATACTAGTTGATTTTGAGGGTACATAATTTTGGGTGCATTATATACCGGTTGATAGGAGACTTGAGGGTAATAAGTGCCCTGTAGTTGCGCAGGCTACTAAGTAGGGTAAACAGGTAAAATCGACTATGGAAACGAAGGAATCTACTGGTGGACAGGTTGCAACGGTTGTTGAGCAGGTTGAACTGGAAGTTGAGCTGGTTGTTGAGGGCCACCAGTGGGAAAGTTTTCCCTGATGGTTGTGACAGACTAGGTTGTCCCTGATGACCAGGTTGACCCAGAGAAGGACCAAAGGGTTGTCCTGGTTGCACAATATTTGGGCCATACTGAACGTATGGTTGTGATTCAGGTGCAACAGGTTGTCCCTGTGACGGATAAACTTGCCCCGCAGGGGAAAAATATGATCCAGGTTGATTCAGAGGTTGACTCGAGGGACCAGACAGTTTTCCATGTTGGACCAGAGGCTATCCTTGTAAAATTTTGCCTTGTGGACCATATGGTTGTCCCTGTGGACCAGAAGCAGGGCCCTAATGAGCTAAAGGTTATCCCTAAGAGGGTTGTCCTTGTGAGCCAGAGGGTTGCATTGGCAGAGTAGGTCCCAAATGAGTAACAATCTGATAGGGATCATGAATAGCCTGATAAGGATAAATAGGAGGCAAATAGATTGGATTACCATACACATCATAACGGTGTGGATAGATATATACGGGATTACCAGCAACATCATAGTGATGGAATCGAGGATTAGCTGGAGTCTGAGACTGCTGAGAACCCTGAGAATTATACTGTTGAACAACCATTAGATATTCTTCAAAAGTAAGACCACTAGGAATCATAGGAGTAGTGGAAACTGAACTAGAAGCCACAAAAACCATTGGTTGAATTGGAATATATGTGACAATAACCGACGAACCAGGAGTCGAAGGTGATAGCCCCAACGACAGTAGGAGTGAAATCAGAGGAGGAGTTACTGCACTGGATTGCACAATGGAAGCAACGCCAGACATAATCTAACTCAGAGATTTATATCCAAGTAGCAGTTAGACTGATGGTGGTGAATATTGGGTGGAGGCACAAGAGAGATATTCAGAAAAGAGTTGATATTCTCCTGTGGAAATAAGCATTCCTTCACTGCCAACAGAACTGGAGGAATCCATATCTGATTCCAAGGTAAGATCTTCAAAAATACTACGGGGACTAGGAAGTACTGTAACAGCAAAAAAAGGCAATCCAGACGTAAGAGGAGGAAATTTTCCTTCTTCCCAAAAACCGGACCAAGCACTTGAAGGAGGCCAATTGAATCTAACTGGCTTGTTAAGCAGAGATCGAGAAGAAAGGGGTTGGATAGATGGAAGAATAGGCTGCGAGAACTCGATAAATCTAGTGGATTGAGGGGTTTCGAAAGAAGCGTTCGAAAAAGAACCACCACTAGGAGGCAGTGAGGATGACGAAACTAGATGTTCCACCACTTTGACTGTAAATAAGAACAGGAAGGAAAATATATAACCAATCGAAAATACAAAAATAAAGAACCAAGGTAGCAAAATCAATCAGACCAATTAAAAAAAAATTAATGGGCGTGTAATCGTAGGTGGTTAATTTTATAACACTGAAACCAAAATTCATTGTTTCATGTTTTAAGAGTCGAGAAATGGGAAAAATATGACTTTAGTCACTTTCAATTTGAAACGAGCATGAAAGAACAAGTGCTCAATGATCTCTTCTCTTTTTTAAAGAGTCACGAAAATATCGAAATGACTTCTTAGGAATTCTAAGTAAGATGGTGTAATAGGTTTCCGTGAACTTCCATATACACCTTGGTGATCAAATGAAACATAAATGACCAAGGACTTGACATACGTGCAGGTAGTCTCCTCGAATGTTGTGTTTGGTGTATCACAGTTAGAGGGCGGCAGACTCAACTTCCTATGGATAAAATTATTGCAACCTAGAGGGGTCTCCCTTTATATACATGACGGTACAGGGAGCACAAGTGTGTACTAGCACTGTCTGAAGCCAAAAGTCAAGTGACAGCTACTAGGTTTTAAGACGTCGGAAGATGTCTCTAGCCTAGACCACTAGAAATGTTTCCTTAGGTTCCAATGTTGCCTTAGGTTCATTGAGTAAATTTTAAATTTAATCTTTAATTATATTTCAATTTTCAGGCCCTATCGAATGTGTAGCTCAACTATATGCAAACTATATGAAAATGAACATCAGTTCAATTCGATGAATACTAGTTATAAGGAGGATACAAATCTTTCAATCAAGAAAACAAGGGAAGCATGTGAAGAAACTTCTAATGCCCTTAATGCAATCAATCAAAAGTGAAATTCCTTCCTAGATTGAAAAATACTAGTTATGTAAAGGAATGTTTCACTTTCAATGCAAGAAAATAATGCAAAGATATTGTTTGATTGATTTTGAATTTTCAATGAAATGAAGAACACATTGTACTAATTCAATGGAAAACAAAATAAACACTTGTTTTAGTTTTGTGAATGTAAGTTTTTGAAAATGAATGACTCAACCAAAGCGAAATAGACACAAAAGCATGCAAGTTAACAGAGAAAACTTTCAAACGAAAAAGAGAGTTCCTCAAGCAACCCAAACAAGCAAAAAAATATCGACGAATGTGCCGGAAGTGAGATCTATTCCTTGATGGACGATTTCTTAGGATATAATCAGATCAATATTGCACCTGAGGATCAACAGAAGACCACATTCATCTATCTGTGGGGTACTTTCGCGTATAAAAAACTCCCGTTCGGCTTAAAGAACGCTGGAGCCACTTTTCAGCGTGCGATGTCTTATGCTTTTCACGACATTTTCCATATCGTTCAGCCTTATCTGGACGACTTGCCAGCTCATTCAGCTAGGCGAGAGGATCACCCTGAACACCTTCGCTAGGTTTTCCTTCGCTGTAGGCGCTACAATATTAGGCTCAATCCTCATAAGTGCGTCTTCGGCGTGGATTCTGGTCGTCTTTTGGGATTCATAGTCTCCAAAGACGGAATTCACCTTGACCCTTTAAAAGTCGAGGCTATCATCAACCTCCCATCACCCTCTTCATTATATCAGCTGCAGAGTTTGCAGGGAAAAGCGAACTTCCTTCGACGCTTTATCCCGAACTACGCTGAGGTGGCCAAAGGATTTACGCACCTGTTAAAGCAGAACGTTCCCTTCCATTGGGATGAAATTGCTCAGCAATCCTTTGAGAAGCTAAAGACGTTATTGGTTAATGCTCCTTTGCTTCGTCCCCCGGACTATCATCGTGATTTCACTTTGTATCTCGCCACCGTGTTTAGCACCATTGCTATGGTTCTGGTGCAGGATGATGATGATGGTAATGAACATGTCGTTTATTATCTATCACGAAACCTTCTCGATACTGAAACACGCTGTGCTCATGTCGAGAAGTTGGCTTTAGCTGCGGTACACGCTGTGCAGCACTTTCGCCATTACATCCTGCTGCGCATGATTACCGTGGTTTCAGACTGTAACCCTATGACATATATTCTCTCTAGAAAATTATTGGGGGGCAAGTACTCCAAATGGATTGTTATCCTGCAGGAGTTTGACTTAGAGTTCACTACCGCTAAGTCAACTAAATCACTTGTTTTCGTGGATCTTATATGCTCTCTCCCTATAGACTCCGCTCCTTCACACTCTAAAGATCATATACCAGACGAAACTCTTTTCCTCATCAGTACTCGCGACCCTTGGTATGGCGACATAGTCATGTATCTTTAGACCTCCACATTTTGGTCTGCGTTGACTAAAGATGCCCAACGTCGAATTCGGCATTAGTCTCAACCTTACCGCATCGTAGGGGATACTTTATACCCTATTGGAGTAGATTCGGTGCTCCGCCGGTGCCTTACCTTGGAAGAGGCTGAAAAGGCCCTTAATGAATGCCACAGTGGCGCCTGTGGTGGACATATGTTTGGATATGCTACTGCTCAAAAGATTTTGCGAGCAGGATACTTCTGGCCGTCAATATTCAAAGACTGTATTACAGTAGTCCAAAAATGTCACACGTGCCAGGTGTTTCAGCGCAAGATGCACGCACCACCTCGTCCTTTAAATCCTATTATTACCATTGGCCTGTTTGCGAAATGGGGCATGGATTTTATGACATGTAACCCTCATTCGGCCGGGGGGCATGCGTATATAATCGTAGCTGTCGACTACTTCACCAAGTGGGCCGAAGCGATGCCTACACTTACGACTGACGGTAAAATAGCTGCTCAATTCATCTTCAACCACATTATCGCATGTTTCGAGGTTCCTCAGGCCATCGTTACCGACCATGGTACTCATTTCCGAGATTATATGATGGCTGAGCTAACATCGAGGTTGGGCTTACGCCACGATAGCTCAACGCCATATTACCCTCAGGCAAATGGCTAGGTTAAAGCAGTGAACAAGGTTTTGGTCACTATGCTTCAATGAACATTTGGGATTCATAAATCAAATTGGCACCTCCAACTGTTCTCAGCTCTTTGGACTTACCGAACGTCTGCTAAGAGTGCAACTGGTTTCACACCATTTCAACTAGTGTATGGTCTGGAAGCCACTCTTCTGGTTGAATTGTGAGATTCCTTCTTTGAAACTAGCTGTAGAACTTCTACCTGACACTTCTGCTGAAGAAGAGCATCTCCTATATCTAGAATGGTTAGATGAAACCCACCGCTTAGCTACCTTAGTGATTGAGGCACAAAAGAAGCGGGTCAAAGCTCACTTCGATCAATCGGTTTCACCACGTTCCTTCATTGAAGGGGACCTTGTCCTCTTGTATGATCAAGCACATGATAAGCTTGGGGCGGGGAGGTTCCAACCCATGTGGCATGGGCCCTATATAGTTAAACGGGTATTAAAGAATGGGGCCTACGAGCTTATATATTATGAATGAGTTCTGCTGGCGCAGCCTAGAAATGGGTTGTACCTGAAGAAATACTACACTTAAAGTCATTTTTGTGTGGTGTGTGTACATAGGTGTGTTCATTCATTTGTGTGCATGTGTGGTGTGGTGTGCAGTGTAAACATATTTCTGCTGATTGGGTCTTCCTGATTGTGCAGATGTCCATCAATCCGTTTGTTGGGTTCACAGATGGTGCCTCCCGCAATACCAGGAATCTGTCTTCGACAGCCTGGGTAATCTATGATCCTGCTGGTGAGTTGGTGAACCTGCAAGGTGTGTGTCTAGGACGTACTACAAATAACATCATGGAATATAGTGATGTATTAGAATTATTAACTAAGGCTGTAAACCTTGGTATTCGTAAATTGCTTGTGTATCTAGACTCACAACTTGTAGTTTTACAACTGAACGGTCATTATTCAGTCAGAAATCCATACATTTTAGGTCTGTATCTTCGTATTCGTTTACTGGAAATAAATTTTGACTATATTACATATCAGCATATACCCAGACACATGAATACATTAACAGATGCAGTAGCTAATTTGGTGTTACATAGACATTTGCGCAATTTATAAATCATTATCACATGTAAGAGGAAAATTCCATCCAGAAATAGATATGTATATATATAGATATCGAAATGTTTACATAGTGTGTGTCGCATAAAATCAAAAAATATACATGTTCATCTTATTACATCCGGAGACGACACGTCTCTCAAAAATATGCATGAAATAAAACCCTAAGAGTCTAGTCTGCGTGGTGCTCATGATAACAAGTTACTGCACGCACTAGGCATCTTAGTAGACGGTGGAGGCGAGTCGGCACTCCCATTGTATGTCTCTGATATGCTAACGGTACATCGGCCAGCTGGGCATAGTCCAGAATCCCTCAGGCAATCCCCTCAAGGTTCTGAACTAACTCTCCTCCTTCCGTGCCCTCCTTATGGGGATCGACTGCGAGCTGAGTTCTCCATGCGATAGGAGACATCCTGGCTAGTCTCTCTGGGCCAACATCTGCATACGCATGTAACTGTTGTCAGAACAGACATGTATTAACAAAAAATCATAAAACATAAAAAATAAAAATAGATCATACCCAGCTCTTCATCCCAATCTTCTCCCTCCGGCAGTGGGAGATCTGGGTCTCCAGTAAAGTCTGTCCCGGCATAAGGCCAGTCCTCAACTACAATCAACTGGCACTGCAACCACCCAAAAAACTTTGGCCTCCAGGACATCTGTTGGCCTCCTCCTGCTCTAGGCATTAGTGCTGCCCAGCGAGCCATTCTCGGCTCTCGTGGTATCGGCTCAGCTACAACGGCCCCTTGGCCCTGGAAGATTGGTAATCATTCTAGAATGAACGATACCAGGATAGACCCATAGCCAAACTACTTCAGCTTGGCTTGTTTTCATCTCGTCAGCTGTCTCTTGATGTTAATCGTTACCGCTGTGGCCCAGTCAAAAAGTATGGGACTCATGCACTCTGAAGCCAGTAAGAGTTGGGCTTTCGTCGCTTCGTGCAGTGCCTGCGATCCCGTAGCCCGCATGATGGTATGCAGTACTACTCGTAGTGCCAGATTAGGGATAGTGTGGATATCCACCTTTTTACTCCCTGATCCCATTTTTGCCCGTGGGCACACTCGTGCCATCACTTCCTCCATTTTCTCACTCGACGGTCTGCTCCCTGTCAGTATGGGTACCGGACCTTAGCACGAAAATCCGGTTATGAAGTACACATCAGATACATCCAGTTCCAACACCTGGTCTCGCAGCTTGAATACTTGTTCTTGTTCATCCCAAATGTTCACTAGGTACTGAAGTAGCTCAGGTTGAGCACGCAAACAAGGTGTCAGGAAGAATTTCTTGAGCCCGTAGTTTCTAAGGGCATTCATGCAGGTCTCATTCTCCATGGCCATTTCTTCCTCTTCCCCATGCTCTCTTTCTTCCCACTCAATCACCATCCTGCTCGGTGTCCTGCATCAACATGGTCACAAACCTTTAATTAGATCTCTGTTGAGCTTCAAAATCCATTCTAATTGATTAAAATCTTGTTTTTTGGGCGAAAATTTGAGTTCTGCTGCTGGCGCGGCTATTTCTTGAATAGTCGTGCCAACTGGTGCGAGCCCTTTGCATATAAAAGCCCATTGGCGCGGGTCTGTGCCCGATACCCGCGCTAATGAGCGGAGCCCTAAAAATTTAAAAAGTGGCCACAAAAGTCTAATGCATGATGGAAAACTACTAAAAAATGGACTGAAATGAAGTATGAGGAAGCGCCTTGTACCTGGAATTGACGAAACTCTGAATGGTGGCCCGGATTGGTCGTAATCGCCGCCAGAAGTTTGCACAATAAATGGACCAATGTTGCTCTGCACTCAGGTAAAAAGTAAAAGTAATTTTATTTTTACCATTTCGACTTATTTATAACTTTTTGAGCTCTGTTTTAAGTTTAAAAAGTCATTTTTCATTAAAATTTCATATTTTTTGTCAAAAATGGATTTTACACTTGCCTTTCTGTGCAGCAACAGGTTTTTATGCAACGTAAACGGTGAAACGAGTTGTATTTTATACTTTTTCGGACTCGGTAAAAACACAAAAAAGTCACTTTGGAGTCATCTTTCAGCTCTTTTCTGACTCTCTAAACATGAAAAGGTTGCCGAGGCCCTTGTCATTTTGATCTCGTTAAAGTGGCTACGAAACGACATCTACCCAGTATACGTTTACCCCTTTTTTGGGCTGGGATGGATTATTTACGAAAAAGGAATACCGTAGCCTATCGCGACTAGGAGGTTTTCTCGGATATTGTTTTCTACCTTTTCGGATCTGAGGAACTATTTACGAAAAGGGGCCACTGGAGTTTACTTTTCCGCTATCTTTTCAAACTCTCTAAACATGAAAAGACGTCGAATTCTTCCTTTGTCAGACTCGTTAAACCCTGATGACATTGGGCTCAGTCGAAATGACGTTCTTCAAGTTCCTCCTTCCTAGGGCTCGTTAAATGTACTAGGATGGATTCGCCCGAAGGGTGGACTTACATTACAAGCATATGCTATCCCCTTCAAGCTTGTTATCAAAAATAATTGGGGTACTCACCAGAAATGGTGGGGGAAAATGGAACCATCATAATTGTCGTGTCGGCAGTATGTCGCTCTTGAACATGGCACTTGCCTGCATTCGTGTCGGGTTGGGGACATCTCATCTCGTTTATTCACTTTGCCTCCGTGGGTTTGGATAATCCCTTTTGACCTCTCATCTGGTCATTTCCTCGTCACCATGAACTCTGATCTGTTGATGTCAAATACTGCCAAGTCCACTGTCGTGCCGTTTATATGTTCAAGAGAAGTTGGCCTCTACAAATATCAACCTCCCTCTAATTCTCGTATGATCTCGATTCACAACAAAACATCATGTTCCTCTATCTCATGTCGATGATGTGGGAAACGTTATGGCCCACCTTCGATCAAGGTCACTTCCTGTCGACTTCGCCTCATTATCCAGGAAGCTAATCCAGAGACTCCCTTATGGTACCTTGGAGCCTGCATGCCTCAATGGCAAGTTCGTCGCATTCAACGTGAGGTTTTTATCATTGGCCTCCGATCGAGTGATTCTATGTGTGTTCGACACTATCTCATTGATTCACATGCCGTAGATTGCACCTGTAGTACCTTGAGGACCATCGTCATTATTGGTGGTTACTCTCGCGTCTGTTAACAACTTCATCATTGGCTGGTAATCAGACGATGTTCTTGCATGTTCGACTTCAGCTCACATATTCGCATGCTTGAACTTGTACTTTGTTCGGGTCGAGATGGAGCACAAGACCCTGGATTGTGTCTGTTGTAATCCAGGCTGCGATTTTGTGGATTATTATTTACATGACTTATTCACTAGATGGCTGCAACCATACCTGAGTCTATTTATCGATCCGCACTGGATGGCTGCATCCATACCTTGGATTTGGATTATTGTATACTCTGTTTTGGATGGCTGCGTCCATACCACGTATACATCATGTACTTTATATATCAATTGTATTTCTCCACGCAAGTTTTCCGACGGCGGAGCTTCAGTTGGGTACGTTCTCGTAAAGCATTTCACCCCTCTCTCTCTCTCTCGAGCCTCATGCTTTAGGGGGCATCTGTTACACAGTAATTTGTCACCATCCCTACCATTCCCTGTCCTGCACATTGGAGGGGCCATTCTGTGACCTGTGAGCAATGTCATGCCTTGAAACCATTATCATTGCATTCCTCTAAACATGAGCTTCAATTGCCCTGAAGACATCTCCTTGCAAAAAACCATAAAAGCATCCCTTTTTGCATTGGCACGGGTAGCCAGTTCATCACTCGTGCCAATGAGGAAAATCCTACAAAGAGGCCGCGCCAACTGGCGCTCTGTCCCAGAGTCGCAGTCGCGCCAGCCAATTTAAGGAGTGTTTTTCAAAAATAAGATGGCGGAATTTTCATCCTAACAAATTCCTGGACTGATTTCTATCTTGAGTTGGGAGGTTTGGTTGCGGATTTTTATAGAGAGGAAGTGGTTTGCCACCTCTCATGGAAGCTTCCTTGATGATAGGGCCAATCCCACAATTATAGGGATCCCAACTCCCCTTCTCCATCTATAAAAGCTTGTCCATTGCCATTGCAAGTTGGTTTTGAAGGGCCCAAGCTCTGAATCTCCAAGTTCTCAAATTCCCAAGAGCCTTAATGCTACAAGAGCCCTCATTCTTCCCTTAAGGCAACCTCAAGCAAGGAGACTATCATTGAGAGACTCTAAGAGAGGCTTGTCCTATCCCTGACAGGCTTTGCGAGATGTGTATGACTGGAGACGACTCCGAAGGAGACCTCAGCATCAGAACATTGGTTGTATTCTCTTTCGATTGCTTATTAATGAATGACTACTGGTTATGGTTCCACTCTACTTTTCACTTATGATAATGATGAGTTATATTCTTTCTGACTGATATATAGTTGCGTATTCTGGATTTTATGCTTGTATTTGTATTATTTCTTGCATGTGCGGGTGTCCATTCATGGAGATCATGGGGATCGTGATCTGCCAAGGCCGTGGAACGGGAACAGTGTCTCTTCTATGAATCATAGCATTGGATTCCAGGTAGGCCTCCATCGTTGTTCTGTTTATTTGCAATTAGGAACTTGCGCTGTAGCATTTGATGATTGTTGCTAGACCCGTTCTGGGCTAGTAGGGATCGCCTCTGTCCGCAGAGGGGATTTACCTCTTCAAAAATAACTTGTCATCAAAGTGTCTAAATGTTTGTAGCAGTCTCAACCCTTAAAATCAAAATCAATGTGCACATGCTTGAGGGCTAAATTGTTGTCTAAGTTGAGTGGATGCAACGATTCATAGGAAAGAACAACAACTGAAGGCGTAGTAAAGGTATAATGGGAATGAAGATGGAGTAGCAAAATATAAATGAGTCCTAAAAAATAGAGTCACGAAAAGAGACAATGATTTTTCCTTCCACGTGTTCTTCAAAGTGTTCTTATTCAAAATTTTGTTTCAACATTCAAGTTGGAATTGGTCTCAATTTGAATGAGATGGAAATATAGATGAACCAGTTTGAATTGAATCAAAATTTTTACATTAAGTATATGGTCAAATATCCTAATGAATTCTCTGGCCCTATAAAGGAAAAGGACTTGTGACTCTGAATATTTTTACAAAATCATGCCAAACGTGATGTGTATCATGTTTCCAATGATAATACACACCCCCATTCTATAATTACACCAAATATTCATCAATAGGGACACCCTTACATAAGAACAAAAGAAGAGGGAACCCTAGCTCTTTTTCAAAATAGAAATGACAAAGTTCCCACATCCCCAAATAGGAGCCTATGTTACAACTTAAATTTTTGCATGTTGTTTAGATCAAAGAAATCAATAGGATATGAATCAATTAGTTGCTTTCATGTCTATTTTAGTTCTACTCCATCCTTTTTTTTTTCTGTGCTTGTGCTTCAAGGTTTGAACCTAATCAAACAATTGTGGAAAAGGTAGTGAAAAAAGAGAATGAGAGGAAATAAATTTTTTATTTTACTGTGACTACTCATAAGAAAGAACATTATTAAAAAAAATTCCTTCAAGATGTAAAAGCATCCCATATTGGATTTTAACTCTAATATTTTTTATGGGAAAGAATATTTCAATGAGTAAGGCTAGAAGGCTTGTAGATGCAACTCCCAATCTTTTGACTTTGTATATCACACCGTTACAATTGGATATATGTAATATAGGCAAAACTATATTTTTTTCATGATCTAGGTTTTGTTGTGTCATGATTTGGCAACATCATATATAATAATTCATTGGGATTCCAAATAGTTGGTCCTATCTGACTTTATCCTTAGCTCATATCTTGATTGTTGTAAAATAAGCTTGTGTATTTAAATTGTTCTTGAGAGAGAAATTTGGTCAATGCATTTTTATAAAAGGAATGTTATGGGAAGGGATTTTGTTATAAAATATTTTCTCACACTCCTTTTGCATCCTCATGCCATGACTGTCACAAAATATGTTCTCCATCAAACAGGCCTAGAACATCCTTGAAAAATTGGAAGAAGACTTGATTTAAACATATTTTGAAAAGCTTGTCAAAAACCTTCTTTTACAAGCCCAATGTGCACTGCATAGCTAATGACCCACAATTTTCACCTTTTGAACTACATGTTTCTTGCAATGCATACATGGATTTTGTCAGGAAAATCTGTGCTTGCACTTTTGTGCAAGTTCTTCCAAAAATGGAGGAGAAGCTTCCTTTACAAGAAGCCCTAAGAACGGAAAAATGGTTTTAGGTTTTTGATGATAGGAGCGAGACCTCCCATTCATGGAAATGGATCCTCTTTCCGTGGATATTTATGCTAAGATGTGGAACTCCTCCCACCTCTTATAGATCTTCAACTCTCTATCCTTCCCTATAAATGAAACCCCTACCATCCACTAATGGTTGGTTTCCATCCTATGAGTTGAAGCACGCCCAATTGTTGCCCATCTATGAAGGAGGAAGTTGTTTAATTAGTTGAGGATAGGACTTAAGGTCTCACCTGAAGGACGCGTGCAACATCAAGGATTCTAGCTATATTTCTCCCTTTACCATTCTATTAAAAATAAATTATGTGTTTCCTTTCCATAAATGTGTATGTTATTGCATGTTTACTGTAGTGCTCGATGATCTGCTACAAAAATTATACTACATATTGTTATGCTTTGTATCCATTTATCGCCTCCACTTGCTCTTACTTACATGAATTTATATTCACTGACGGAGATCATGATCATGAGTGTGGAAGTGAAAGAATAATGGATGACACCAAAGTCACTATCATTAGAAATATGTAGGGAATATATTTTCCTTCTCGTTTTATAGCATAAGTTAGGAAAGGTTGCATATATTTGTCTCCTTTGTTGATAGATCCTCCCATAGGACTAGAGGGATCATTTTTGTACATGAAAATGATTTCCTACATAGAAAAATTGCGACTCCAATTGAGACCTTATAACCCTTCAAGCCTTGTTTTATTTTTGGTCTCTTAGGTTAGTTTAGCCAATTGCCTTATAATACATAATTTTGATTGATTATAAGCCTACATTATGAGAATTTTGGTCTTTAGAGTGTAAATTCTACAGTTCCTTTCAGTTTTTATTGAATTTTCCTAAGATTTCCTCACCCAATGCATTTTCTTTGGAACACAGAGTGTTGTAAGCATGTATTTCACTATGAACAATCACGCTTAACACCCTTGTTCGCATGGTCTGCCCACGTTCGTATTAAAAGCGAAATTTTTTAGGGTTTCTTAACTAAAAGTCTGGAAATTTTTTATCTTTGATGTCTTCTTCCTTCTCTTTGTGCTTAGCATTTTGATGGCTTTCTATTAGATTCTATATGGTTTGCAAAAGTTTGTTCCATGTCCAAGTAGTTAAAATGAGCTTGAGGTGAATATTAGGTTGTTTGGGTAGTTAGATTTATTATTTTGTTTCTTGAATGTGTGTTTGATGAGAATTTTATTTCTTTTGAAAACTCGAAAAAATTGCATTTGCATTTGTTAAAATTTAATCTCAAAGTTTACTTCTAAAAGTGCATTAGATTAAATTGCATTGGAATTTTTTTTTTTTTTTTTCAGATTATCATTGAGCATAGATTTCATTGCTTAGTATTAAAAGTTGATAAGTGCATCCTCATTCATTTTAAAAGGGAATTATCCATAGACTTGCATTTGCATAGTTCTTAGGGGAATCATGCATAGATTACATTTCATAGTTTGGAATCTTTTAATGATTTGTAATGAATTGGAACTGTGAAAGTGAAATATCTAGTTAGAAATCTTTTGTCAGTCACATACTTGATTTTCGTATCAACTTCTGCACTTCTTCCCTATGCTAGATAAATTTCATGGAAAGGGAAAGAGTATTTTTGTCATCTTATTTTCATTATAATTAGGTTCAAGTGACATCAATTTTGAGCCTTGAAATTGAAACATAATTCAATATCAACTTAAAATTTATCTCAGTTAACCTAACGTGCATTTAGAACATTAATGAAAAAATTTAGAGGTCTCGGTTAGAGACGTGTTCCAACATCATTAAATGTACGAAGTAACTTCCATTATTTTCGAGCATTTGATCCCATAGGTTAAATCACTTTCCATGTATGCAAGTGTATAAGATCGTTTTCCACGTACCTTTGGGCATATCAGACGACACTCCACACATGAAAATTATATGGTAACACTCTCATCAAATGATTATAGTAGACAACATTACTATGGATTGCACTCCCACATACCATTGTGGATATTTTGGGAGTCCTCATTAGGTTGCTATCCATCCATAGGTAACTGAGTCGATCGCCTTTTACACCATAATAAATCGAACAAAGCATTCATGGAGATTGGATTTTTTACGTTAAGTCCTTGGTTCACTAAGGTGTATATTCTAGTTCACGATTTCTTGGTAAACCTTTATGTCTAGACACCCCTTATTTCAAATTTTTTTTTTTGTTAATTTCTAAAATTAATTAACCACAGAATAACATCCTCGCCATGGAACAACTCCTTAGTGGATCTTAGGTTGAGACTAATGGAAACAGTTCCTCAGTTTAACAATGATGGAAAAGGTTAGGAGAGGTGAGGAAATGGTTAGGAGAGGTTGCTTGAAGGAAGATATAGGTATCTGAAGGGTATAAAACACCTTGGCCTAGCTCAAAACTCTTCAAAATGCCTATATTTCACCTTCAAGGTGGCTCTCGATGATGTGGTGGCGATTTCCAAAAACAGGGTTGTAGATGACTGTTGGTGAAATTATATGTTTATAGTTTCGATCATTAGTTTATCAATTCAGGAATCGTAAACTTCGAGGTGCAGGCACAGGTAATGTAGGATCATAGAATCTAACCTGAAATAGGGCATAAAGTCACTGTAAAAGAACACACCATTCATTTTTCATAGGGAAACTCTAATCTACCACTCAATTTTCTAGAAAGGACACTCATCTCATACTCAATCGAAGGAAATTAATAAATTCTCAGCACACACCATTCAAATCCTATGGAAATTTCTTAAGCACTTCAATCTAATTTTAACACTAAATCTCACTTTCATAAAAAACTCAGTCAAATCATAATTCTTCTTTTCAAGATAAAGAAAAGACATAACTATGCAATTCTACTAGATTACATAGAGTAATACGATGAAAAGGTTACACTTCTACTTCAACTGGAATCAAACATAAATCACTCCTAAGCTCAAGAAATATACCAACCAAAACTTTGCTTCTCAAATGGAAATAAATCACACTTTTAAATACCAATGCAAGCTTTAGAAAAATAATCAATTTAAACCTAGCAACCCCAATATTTAAGATCTATTTCGAAAGATAGACTATGGGTATTCAATTTAACTCAAAAAATCACACTCATTTTCTAGAATCAAAATTCATTTAATATATCAATTCTAACTCTGATGCACTCTCAATATTCTAGAACAAAACTCACTCTGTATTCAAAACTACATTCACTGACTCAAAATTATTCTAGATACCAAATACGTATGAATCACAACATTTTAAACCTATGCATGAGATTCTTATATTTTGAAATTAGTTCAACACAAAATAATGTAACAATTACTAAGATTCACTCCAGGGTTTTAAGAATGATATTACTCAATGCAACAAAATGGCATTTAGAATTATAAGGAAATCAAAATTTTCATTCAATTCAGAAGGGGAAAAATGAATTCTATGATTACTTCAGCAATTCTAGAAATGTTCTTTCTGAATTTGTAAATAGGATTGGCACAAATGAGATATTGTAAGCATACAATAGTGTAATTCAATTTGATCTAGGCTCAATGGCTTATATGTAATGATGAAAAAGAGAGTATTAACCTTAAGATTTTTATAACGTTTTCTGAAATTATTCAGTAATATAGGTCAATTCGATCTGGTTCAATTATTTATGTGTAAAAACGAGAGAAAATGATTAACCTTGTCACTTTTTCAAAAAAAATTCGATCCTTCAAATGTCGAAATTGTAGTGGTTACCAATTCTTAATGATCGAATCACAACGTTGCTTCTAATTTTGGATGAAAACATTTTAATTAAGTGAAAAATCGATTTATTGTGTGGTTCATGATCTAAATGAAAAATTCTTTCTATTAAATAGAAATTTAATTACAGTTTAATCATTCAGGAAAGGATCACACGATTCGTTTTTAGAGTAAGCTTCATACAAACTAGAAATGCATTTATACCTAGAGAAATTGAATTACTTATACACAATTGAATGGAAATTATAATTAATCTGAAAGGGAAGTGAGGTTAGGGAATCAAAAACTCTCAAGTTGCATAGAAAATCGAATTATACAACAAATGTAATGAAATATACCTATAGTAAGAGAAATTCCCTGACTGTGGTGGGCCCTTGCCACACCTCGGAATGAAAACTTATAGGTGTTAAGAAAGACTCAACACATAGGTTAAATCACACTTCAACTCTCCATACAAAAAGGACTATGATCAACGCATCTTCTTAACCATGAAATCGAGCTTGAATTAAACAGAGCTTTTACAATCCAATTCTGGTAGCAAGATCATCTTCATACTTGACTAATAATTTCCCCCCTTCTTTATGCTCTATGTGGCCTTTATAGATAACAACCTTCAATTTATTTATAATATGGCAATCAATTTGTTGTGGATCATATCCACGAGATGGCTATACTAATTTCTGATTACAAATGATGAATTTGGCTTTAGTTTTAACAAATAGTAATCATGGCTGTGTAAATAACTAATATTTCTTGTCGATCCATGTGGATATTGGTGGCCACTAGCCTATTCCACTTGGGGCCCCACCATTGTTTTTTCCATCTTTTCAGTTTCCTTAATTATAGCACAATTTACTATTTTTAGTAGTTTTTCAGGTCGTGATCTTCCAGAGCCTTTTTGAGGCCCTAAATGACATTTTTGGGCATCGCTTTTTTGGGGGATATGAGTCCATTCCGGACTCATTATATATCACTAATATTTGTAGTCCATGGATAGATCTTTCTAGCAATGTATCATGTGCATAAAACATAGATAGTATGCCAAAGTTACGACCTTGGGAAATTGATGTACCAATTTATCTTGATGGGGCCCATATTGTGGCAATTCATCTCCTAGGTTTAGGTTTTTAAATGTTTAGGGTTTTCCATTATTTATAAATAATATATAGGCCTTCGATCCTCATTTTAACATGGATTTAAGGGGCATGTAGCCACCACCTCTCTTCTCAAAGATAAGCTACAAGCGCCCTAGCTATTTTATTTCCATTTTGACTATAATTGAACTGAAGTCTTATTTTCATTGCATTTTTATATTTATTGTTATATGTGTATTCTTTTGCATTCTTGCACAAATCCAGATCAATGGTATCAAAGCGGTCTTCTCTTTCTCGATCCCTCTTTGCATGTGCCTAATGAGGTTAGGGTATAAGGAGTTAGGGCTTGATCAAGTTGAACCTTTGCAATATTAGCCTCAAAAACCCCGACGGCGGCCCATGGGGGTGAAAATAAAGATGAGGGAGCAAGAGACCCTATCAAAATATTGCTTGAGGAGGCCCTCAAAAAGAAAGGAACATGATGATGGAAAAATTTGTTGAGTTCCTTCAACGAGTGCCCACTTGCGGCACATTTGCATCCAATAGCCACTCTAGAGGCATAACTCCTTTTAAGGTACAAGTAAACGTTGACATTCCCATATTTGAGGGCCAAATAGATGCAGACACCATAGGTAGATGGTTGAATCTATTAGAAGGATATTTCTCATTTCATGACTTTCCTGACTCGGAAGAGATTATTTTTTCACTCCTCAAAGCTACACCCCTGTTACACAGCAATTTGTCACTGCCCCTACAATATCTCGTCCCGCACATTGGAGGGCTTATTCCATGACCTGTGAGAAGTGACATGATCTAAAAAAAAATTCATGGCATTCCCATAGACATGGAATTTCATTCCCCTGAAGACATCTCCTTGTGAAAAACCCTAAAAATATCCTTTTCATCCTTGGGGCGACTAGCCAGTGTTATACCCACACGAATGGGGGAAATCTTCCAAAGAGGGCGCGCCAATTGGTGCTCTGTCTCAGAGTCGCACTCACATCAGGCTTAATAAAGGGTATTTTTTAAAAATAAATGGCGGAAGAGTGACTCCAACCAACTCCTGAACTGGTCTCTAAATTGAGTTGGGACGTTCGGCTCTGGATTTCCATGTAGAGAAAGTAGTTTTCCATCTGTCATGGAAGCTTCCTTGAGGATAGGGCTAATCCCATGATTGTAGGGATCCCAACTCCTCTTCCACCATCTATATAAGCTTGCCATTTCTCCTTGCATGCTAATCTCCAAGAGCTTTCATAGCCTAAAGAATGTTGCAAGAGCTTTGATAGTCCTCATAGTGCCAAATCCATAGCAAGGAGATTGATGATCAAAGAGAGAGGCTTGTCCCTATTCCTAGCAAGCTTTTCCGAGACGTATTCCGTTGACGACCCGCCGAAGGAAGGTTCAACATCAGAGCCTGGTTTTATTTTCCTTTGTATGAATTAATGATAAGCCACTACTGGTTATGGTTCCACTCATATTGTTCACTATGATCATGAGTTGTGTCTTCTCTGACTGATACATAATTGCATATATCGGGTTTTACGCTTGTGTTTGTCATGTTTCTTGTGTGTTCAGGTGTTCGATCGTGGTGAGTGAGAGGATTGTGATCTGCTGGAGCAAGGAAACAGGAGCGTCATCTTCCCTACAAACAAAAGTGTTGGACTTGAGGTAGGCCTTCTTCGCAAGTTGGTTTATTGTAATTAGGAACCTGCGCCTTAGCGTGATATGATTGTTGCAAGACTCGATCTGGGCTGGTAGGGATCGCCTCTGTCCACACAGGGGATTTACCTCCACAAAAAATTGGCGACTTCGCTGGGGAGTTAGCTTGTTGTTTTCTTTATAAACTACAAACGGAGCTTGAAGTTAGCCGGATAGCCTTCGAAATGCTCTTGCTCTGAATTAGAGAAAGTAGATCAATGCTGCTTCAGTCAATCTCCAGTTTAGTTTATGAACTCAACACTTGGTGTATTGTCTTGTCTTTCGGTCGATTCTTGACTTTGCTTGCTTGATCAACTCTTTCGGCTGGCTCTTTTCATGAGTTTGGCTTTTGGTTTGAGCTCCAACATCACTGGTCTGCTTCTTGGATTGCTTATTTTTATTTTTTCATAGCAAACTTGACTGGCACGCTTAATAGCCTGACAGTCGAGCCAATTGGCACCAGTTTCCAGTTTACTACCTGCGCCAATCTTGTCATGGCACTACTTTCAGCCTGACAGTCGCGCCAATGCTGAAAGGTGCTAGGGTTTGCTTGGTTTTGAGCTTTCTAAGCCTGATCTATGGTTTTGGTTTCATTTTTTTGATTGCCTGAGTGTTCTAGAGCCTTGTTTGAGTGACTGTGACCTTCATCCTTTGGTTGTTTTCCTGTTTCTATCGATTTTACATTTTAGCCCTAGGGCATCTAGGTGCTATTGTGCGTCAAGCCTCCCTTGGGAGTTTGTGGTTTTTATTTTCTCAGTCAACTTTGTGATTTCTTCTCTGCATTTTTTTGGTGGTTGTCTATCATTTTAGTGTTTTATTTGAGTGATTGGCTCCTTCTTCATTCAAATTCCACTTTGTCTCATTTTGGGCCTATATTACATGGTTCAATTTAGTCTTTGGGTGTCTTTTGAGTTGAGGGACTTTTTGTTGATTTGAGGTATGATTGTGTGCTTGCATTGAGTAAAATTTGGTTGTTTTTCTCTTTTGCTATCACCTCTCAAATTTCTTGTCTCATTAGTTTTCATTTTGTCAGTGCATTTTGCCCTTAAACATTGAAAATACAAAAAATCTCTTTTGCTTTGGATTAGTTAGTGTGAATTAAATATTTTCGGTGTTATTAGTGATAGGTAAATTTGAAAAAAAATCTTTTAGTTTCCATTAGCTGCATTAGAGATATCATTGGTTGTTTTCTGATCATTTTGTTGTTGTGTGAAAAGCTCTTAACTCTATCGTAATTAGCTTTCATCGAATGAAATGATATACTGTGGTATGTAGTGTGCATTTAAGAGATTTTGAGACATAACACTCGCTAGGGCCTGAAAACTAAAACATAATTGAAAATAAACATTAAAATTCATTCAATTTACACTAAGGCAGCATTGAAACATTAATGAAATATTTAGAGGTCTAGGCTAGAGACGTGTTCGGGCATCTTTAAACCTAGTAGCTGTCGTTCACCTCTTGGCTTTATACAGCACTAGTACGGACTTGTGCTCCCTGTACCGTCGCGTATATAAAGGGAGACCCCACTAGGTTTCTATCCTTTATCTATAGGAAGCTGAGTCTACCTCCCTATACCTGTGATACACCAGACACAGCATTCGGGGAGATTGCTTGCACGTACGTTAAGTCCTTGGTTGATATCTCTTTCATTTTGAAACCAAGGTGTATATTGTAGTTCACGGTTATTTGGTACACCCTTTTCCTAGCATTCCTGAGCAGTCATTTTGATCTTATCTGACTCCTTAAAATTGAAAAGATCACCAAGCGCTTGTCCTTTCACGCTTGCTTCAAAACTGAAAGAGATAGAGTCATCTTTCATCCATTTCTCGACTCTTAAGACATGAAATGGTGAAGTTTCTAAGTTTCAATGTCATAAAATAAATCACCTGCGATCACACGCCCTGTTATATTTTTCTTGTTGGCTCTTTGATTGTGTGCCTTGAGTCTTTTTCAACCCGTGTGTTGTGTTTGATCTTCTCCTTTCATCATTACTATCACAGTGGCGGAACCTTCAGTTTTGTGTACTGGTAGTCCATATACTGACGATTCATCAGAGGTCTCGCAATCCTCTGCTGAACCATAGCAGCCCATTGTTTTTGAGTTTCATGATGGGGGACAGGCTCTGTCTGAGATTCCCTTTGGAGGACCAGTTTAGTTCAATTGGCCCTTTTCCGACCCTTGGTCTAGATTTGGAGTAGGGGAACATTTCCCTCCTCTTACATCGGGTTCACCTTTTTTGGCTATTGTTATTCCTCCTATTCCTCACCGTCTATTACGAGATCTAGTGGCAGGTTCAAATATGAGTGAATCCAGCCATTCTCCTAGCGAGGAAATCCCCACGTCTAGTGAATATTACCAGCTATTCCCAGAAGTAACCCGTAAGTTATTCCCAAAAGACAACCCCGAATAATTTGTTATGTCTTCGCCTGGTCCCTCACTGCCAGCAGGGTATAGATCCTTAGGTCAGATTATCGTCGCCACTACCTCTATGGGGGTATCAGCTCCTTCTATGAGGCCGGTTATTCCTTCACTAGGGATGTCTCCACAAACACCCGTTACGTCATCCCCTCAGGTGACTTCTATACCTGTCAGGCCCATTGTTTTTGTGGCTGCATCTACACCTGTTATTACCACTCAGTCCGTAAGGACCACATCGCTTCCCGAAGACATCTATATAGCCTCTGCTATGCCATAGAAAATTTCTCCTGAGGAGTATCGATTGTCCCTACAACAATTGAACCCCGAGGTCGGATAACCCTCTCAAGATGCCAACCGCTCGTATTTTTCGCACTATGCACAAGATGGTACACCTGTGTACATTTTTTCCATATCAGTACGATGAGTACAAGAATCCTTTGCATTTACCCGCTCCTGAGACTCAACTTCATGCTCAGGGTTTATCGTATATCCAGGCTGGGCAGACTTATAATCCGCAAGGACAACCTTTTCAAGGCCAACCTTCGGGCCAGCCTGGCTATCCTTATGACCCGCAAGGTTACCCTGCGGGCCAGTAGGGGCCATTATACGGTCCGCAAGGACAGTATTACAACCCTTTAGTTCAACTCGTGTAGCCTCTCCCTGGAGTCTGATCTGGGAAACCTCAAGGACTCACAGGTCAACCGAGGTACCAACCAGGGCTGGCATATGGTCCTAGGGGACAAGTCCAACCTTCACAACCCATGCAACCTCAGTATCCCATTTCTCCAAATGTTGCAGGATCATCTTATGGTCCTATTGCAGGTCAAACCGGTTACCAGCCACCACCTAGCTCCATTCCACCACCAGGCAAACCAGCCTATTCGGCACAACCTGGTGCTCCGCAATAGCCAGTTCAACCTGCACAACCGGCACAACCTGTTCACCCAGGGCAACCTGTTCAACCAGATCAGCCCATTCACCCAGGGCAGCCTATTCAACTGGGTCAGCCCGTTTCGCCTGGCCAGCCTATCCAGCTAGGCCAGCCTACACATCCTGTCAACCCCGCTCAATAGTCAATTTACTCGATGCCACAACCGAATCAACTGGTGCATCATAATTATTGCCCTCAGTAGGGTCCCACCTATCAGCAGCCCGCTCAACCTCAAGGTGGTTATTACCCTCACGGTCAATCTCGACCGACTTATAATCCGCCCTAAGGTTCCCATTATTACACTCAACAACCTGGCTACACCTATACTCAGCAACCAAATCCATAGGCTACTTAAATGGGGCCGACATATAATCAGGGTCCATACTCGAGTTATCAACCCCTGTACACTGGTTACCAGCAATCGAATCAGGCTGGTTATACACCCTATACCCCCTATAGTCAGAATCCTTCAGGACAAAACCCATGGGGGCAAGGATACACTCAACCAGCATGGAGTACAGGTACAAGTCCTTATCGAGGGCCTGGCATGCCATTTAATCTACCATTGTCATTCTTGACTACCTTGGAGTTACCAGACGTTTCTAAATTAACCAATGATCCGATTCTTCATAATCCTTATTGGCCTCCGGTTCTGACCAAGGTACCTAGCGACTGCCCTAAGTTTGAAGGTAAAGCTGGTCAATACCCCCAAGCTCATGTAATGACCTACCATTTGTGGTGTTCGTCTAATTCTTGGGTCGATGATTCAATTCGTCTACGTCTCTTCCAGCGCACTCTTACTGATGTTGCCGCTAAGTGGTATATTGAACTACCCCGTGACATATTTTAAGATTTCAATACTTTAGCAATAGCTTTTCTGACCCACTTTTAGTTACCGGTTCGCTATGAAGCCGAGACACATCTCCTGACTTCTTTGAAGCAGGATAAAGCCATCCACATATCCGATCATATTCATGACTGGCTACGTCATCGTAGGTTGACCAATTTTGACATACCTGATCAACTACTAACTCATTGGTTCACCACGTCCTTCGTTAACAAAATTGCTCAAGATATTGCTATGGGGGCATGTGTGACTGAGGAAGAGGCCATTGCACGTGCCCAGTATCTTGATCTAGTATACTCTCAGTCTGGCACGCTGTATGATATTTTGACTGATGCTCCACGCACAGGAACCTCTAAAGCTCCACCCACCCCAGTGATGGATGGTGTTATTGGTTTCGCGTCTCAAAATTCTCGGAAATCTTCAAATGGGAAGCAGAAGTCCAATTCTTCCAACAATTCTTCTCTCCCCGCTCCTCCAGATTCTGGAAAAACTGCGGAGGTCAACACTGTTCAGTCTAATCCTATGGAAAAAGCCTCCAAAGGAAAGAAGAAGGGCAAAGGAAAATCCAAACCTGACGCCCCAAAGTCAGAGTCTTCTAAACCTCGTACTGATGACGGTTCCCAACATAAACCGAAGTACCCCTACCTTATCTGTGAAGGAAATCATTATACCAAATATTGTCCCCGACGATTTGAAATTAGTCAACTCCTGAAAGGCTCCAAAGGGACTCCAAAAATTCTTAAAGAACTGTTCCCGTCTTAGCAAACCCAGATGGTTGAGTAGCCCTCACCATCCGCACCATTTGGGTCCCAGGTCCTTATGATGAATGGTGCTGCACCTGTCTCAATTTCTATGCATTCGAAGGATTACGATGGATCGCATCAGGCAGTTGGGAAGGAAGTTGTGGATGGCCCACCTCCTCCTCCTGTCTCCAGTTCTTTGGAAATCGAGAAGCCTACTACTGAACCTGTTGTGAGGCCACCTTCTAAAGGTGTTTTGCGAAGGTCTTCCTACAATCGAAATGCCCGTGCCGCTCAGCACTACAGTATTGTTGAGGATTTGGCTCAGGCACCTTCTACTATGTCCGCATTAGAAGTCCTTCAAATTTTTCCTTTGCAACGGAAAGCTCTGTTGTCTGCGATCGGTGGGATCGATCCCACCGATTCTAGTCTTCTCACCTTCGACCTAGAAAAATTTACTCCCCGACTTCCGCATCAAATTTCTCTTGTGATACAAGTTGGGATCAACGGTCTTAACATTCATAGGGCCATTGTGGATGAAGGTGCTTCTACCTGTGTCACGTCATCCGCCTTCTGGAAGGCCATTGGCTCTCCAACGCTTTCATCATCTCCCAATGCATTAGAGGCATTCGATGGTCAGGAATCGAAACCCGTAGGTGTTCTCAAGAGTTTTTCGATTACGTTACAGGGGAAGACAATCAACGTAGAAGTAGATGTGGTTGACACCAAGCTTAACTACAATCTACTTCTCGGCCGCAGTTGGACTCACACCATGTTATGCATGCCATCCACCCTCTTTCGACTTCTTAAGTTTCCTCATGAGGGAAAAATTGTCACTGTATATTAGTTGTCTTTCTTCACCTCCACCTCTAAGAACAATGTTCCTTACGTGGATAAGGTCCCTAATCCCCCTGACAGTGTAGGACCCGGTCTCTTCAAGGACCCCGTCGTCATGGGTATTTTTCTCATGCCGCCACCACACACCATTCAAGTTAATATGGTCTCCATGTCTAACGACCCATGGATCATCCCTTCGCCTGAACAGGTGACCAATTTTGGAGAATCGATGCCCTTAACTCCAGTAGAGATTAATTATTGTAAAATCCTCGCCACATTTGATCCTCCTCTCTCTCAAGATGCTCCCTCAAGCATGGCTTTAGATATCTATTCTCAATCCCCCTGGCTCGGTGAGGCCAACTCGCCTGATCCTCTAAAAGATATTTTTCCTTCTGACGAAGCCATTTTTGAAACAATGTCTCTTGAGGAGCTACCTTGAAGCGATGGACATCATCATTCCTCCTTCATTGCCAGCCTGGGGGCAATGTCAGATTGTCTAGAGCGTTTTGCATCTTAGGTTCCTACTCTGCCTCTCCAGATGCCTATATTGAATCATGAGGTTCTTTCGGAAGGAAACCTGAGAAACATTACTCAAACCACTCCGATCGACATCTCTGTCAAACTAGGGATAGTTGAAAACATACATGTGGGAGTAACTTGTTCTCCTGATGAGATACGAGTTTATATTGATCTTTTCCATGAATTCAAAGACGTGTTCACTTGGTCCTATGAGGAAATGCCTGGGATCGATCCCAGCATAGTAGTGCACGAGATTCCTACCTATCCCAGTGCGAAACCCATACGCCAACGCCTACACCCAGTGCATCCTCACAAAGCCGCTGCCAATAAAGTAGAAGTTGAAAAACTTCTGAACGCAGGCTTCATTTACCCGATTCCCCTCATAGAATGGGTCTGAAACATTGTCCCTGTAGACAAGAAGCAGGGTAATATAAGAGTCTGTGTTGATTACCATGATATTAATTGGGCCTATCCTAAGGAAAAATACCCTACTCCTTTCATAGATCAAATCATTGACGAATGTGATGGAAGTGAGATTTATTCTTTGATGGACGTCTTTTCCGGGTATAATCAGATAAATATTTTACCTGTCGATCAACATAAGACTGCATTCATCTGTTCGTGGGGTACCTTTGCTTATAAAAAGCTCTCGTTCGGCTTGAAGAACACTGGAGCTACTTTCCAGCGTGCTATGTCTTACGCATTCCACGACATACACCATATCATTCAGCCTTATCTGGACGATCTGCCAGCTCACTCAACTTGGCGAGAGGACCATCCCGAACATCTCCGCCAGATTTTCCTTCGTTGTTGATGCTATAATATCTGGCTTAACCCTCATAAATGCATATTTTGCGTAGATTCTAGCCGTCTTTTGGGGTTCATAGTCTCCAAGGACGGGATTTGCCTCGACCCTCTAAACTTCGAAGCCATTGTTAATCTCCCATCACCCTCCTCATTACACCAATTGTAGATTCTACAGGGAAAAGCTAATTTCCTTCGACGCTTCATCTCAAACTACGTGGAAGTGACAGAAGGATTCACGCGTCTTTTAAAGCAACATGTTCCCTTTCGCTGGGACGAGATTGCTCAATGATCCTTTGAGAAGCTTAAGACGTTACTTGTTAATGCTCCGTTGCTTCGTCCTCCCAACTATCACCGTGATTTCACTCTATATTTGGTAGCCGCGTTTAGCACCATAGCTATGGTTTTGGTGTAGGATAACAATGATGGAAATGAACACGTTATTTATTATATATCACAGAATCTTCTCGACACAGAGACACGTTACGCTCATGTTGAGAAATTGGCATTAGCCGTAGTGCAAGATGTGCAGCGTTTCCACCACTACATCCTACTGCGTACAGTAACCGTGGTTTCGGATTGCAACCCCATGACATACATTATATCCCAAAAATTACTGGGGGGAAAATACTCTAAATGGATCATTATCCTTCAGGAGTTCGACTTAGAGTTTACCACTGCTAAATCAACCAAATCACTGGTTTTTGCGCATCTCATTTGCCCGCTTTCGAAAGACTCCACTCCATCTCACCCTGAGGAACATATCCCGGATGAAACCCTCTTCCTTGTCAGTACTCGTGATCCATGGTACGGCGATATTATTGTATATCTTCAAACATCAACCTTCCCGTCTGAGCTGACCAAGGATGCCCGACGTCAGATTCGGCATTAGTCTCAACCCTACCGTATTGTAGGAGATACTTTATACTGCGTTGGAGTAGATTCGGTGCTCCACCAGTGCCTCACCCTTGAGGAGGCTAAAAGAGTATTGAATGACTATCATAGTGGCGCCTGTGGTGGTCACATGTCCAGATATGCCATCGCCCAGAAGATTCTACATGCGGGCTACTTCTGGCCATCGATATTCAAAGACTGTATTGTTTCAGTCCGAAAATGTCATGCGTGTTAGGTTTTTCAGTGCAAAATGTGCGCGCCACCTCTCCCTCTTCATCCTGTCATTAATATTGGCCCTTTTGCAAAATGGGGCGTACATTTCATGATTGTAACCCTCATTCGGCTGGGGGGCATGCATATATAATCATCACTGTCGACTACTTTACTAAGTGGGCCGAAGCGATGCCTACACTAGTTGCCGACGGTAAGACAGCTGCCCAGTTTATTTTCAACCACATTATTGCATGTTTCGGGGTCCCTCAGGCCATTGTTACCGATCATGGTACTCATTTTCGAGATTACATGATGGCTGATCTGACATTAAGATTGGGCTTACGACATGATAGCTCAACGCCATATTACCCCCAGGCAAATGGCCAGGTTGAGGCTGTAAACAAAGTTTTGGTCACAATGTTTCAACGGAAAATTGGAATTCATAAGTCCAATTGGCACCTCCAATTTTTCTTAGCTCTATGGGCCTACTGGGTGTCAGCAAAGAGTGCGACTGGGTTCACACCTTTCCAATTCGTGTATGGTCTGGAAGCAACTCTTCCGGTTGAGTGCAAAATTCCTTCTTTAAAGTTCGCTCTAGAACTCTTGCCCGACACTTATCCTAAAGAAGAGCATCTCTTGTATTTGGAATGGCGGGATTAAACCCGCCTTTTAGCTGCTTTAGTCATTAAAGCACAGAAAAACCATGTCAATGCCCACTTTGATAAATCTATATCTCCGCGTTCCTTTGTCGAAGGGGACCTTGTCCTCCTATACGACCAAGCATACGACAAACTTGGAGCAGGAAAGTTCCAACCCATGTGGCATGGGCCTTACATAGTAAAATGAGTATTGAAGAATGGGGCTTATGAGCTCATTGATTACGAAGGAGTTCCATTGGCGCAGCCTAGAAATGGGCTGTAACTTAAAAAATACTATGCTTGAAGTTATTTTTTGGTGTGGTTTGTACATAGGTGTGTATATTCATTTGTGTGCATGTGTGGTGTGGTGTGCCATGTAAGCATCTTTCTGCTAATCGCGTCTTCCTAATTGTGTAGATGTCTATTACTCTGTTTGTCGGTTTCGCGGATGGTGCCTCCCACAGTACCAGGAATCTGTCTTAGGCAGCATGGGTAATATATGATCCTACTGGTGAGTTGGTTAAATTGCAAGGTGGGTGTCTAGGGCCTACCACAAATAATGTTGCGAAATATAGTGCTGTCTTAGAATTATTAACAGAGGTTGTTAACCTTGACATTTGTGCATTACTTGTGTATCTGGACTCATAGCTTGTAGTATTATAACTTAGTGGTCATTATTCAGTAAGAAACCCATCCATTTTATGTCTGTATCTACGTATTCGTTTACTGGAAAGGAATTTTGATTATATCACATATCAACACATACCCAGGAATATGAATACATTAACAGATGCAGTAGCTAATTTGGTTTTTGATAGACATTTGCGTAATTTATAAAAACATCATCACATGTAAAAAGATCCATCCAGAAATAGGTATATATATGTGTGTGTGTGTGTGTGTGTCGAAATTTTTGCATAGTGTGCATCACATAAAGTCGAAAGACATACATTTTTTTCTGATAATAGCTGGAGACAACATGTCTCTCAAAAAATATGCATGAAAAAGCCCTAAAATAGCTAATTATCATGGTGCTCATGGTAACATGCCACTGTGCACACCAATCACCTCACTAGTCTATGAAGGCGATTAGGCACCCCCACAGTGTGTCGCTAGTAAGCTAATGGGACGTCTGCCAGCCGTGCATAGTCCAGGATCCCCCGGGCAATGCCCTCCAAGTTCTAGATCAGTTCGCTCCCTTCGCGACCCTCAGCTTGAGGGCCATGGCCGACATGGATCCTCTGTGCAATGGCTGACATGCCCGCAGGCCTCTCTGGGCTGACATCTGCATACACATAAAATTGTTGTTAGAACGGACATGTATTACCAAAAAATAATCATAAATACATCAAAATAAAAAAGAGTATCATACCCAACTCCTCATCCCAATCATCCCCCTCCGGGAGCGGAAGATCAGGATCTCCAGTGAAATCAGTCCCAGCATAAGGCCAATCCTCGACCATGATCAATTGTCGTTGTAACCACCCAAAGAACTCTGGCCTCCAGGACATCTGTTGGCCTCCTCCTGATCTGGGCATAAGTGCTACCCAGCAAGCCATCCTCAGCTCTCTCGGTATCGGCTCGACAAGTATGGCCCCTTGGCCCTGGAAAATGGGTAGTCATTCCAGGATGAACGACACCAAAATGGAACCATAGCCAAACTGTTTTAGTTTGGCCTGCTTGCATCTTGTTAGCTGCCTCTTTATGTTGTTTTTCACCACTATAGCCCAATCGAACAGTGTAGGACTCATACACTCAGAGGCTAGTATGAGTTGGGCCTTGGTTTCCTCATGTGGAGCTTGCGATCCTGCCATTCGTGTAATGGTATGAAGCACTACCCTGAGTGCTAGGTCATGGATAGTGTGGATGTACACCTTATCGGTTCTTGATCCTGTTCGTGCCCCTGGGCACACTCTTGCCATTACCATCTCCATTTTTTCCCTGAAAGGTCTGCTACCAGTTATGATTGGCACTAGACCTCTGCACGACAACCCGGTTATAAAGTAAACATCAGAGACCTCAAGAGCTAATACTTGGTCCTGAAGTTTGAATAATTATTCATTCTCGTCCCATATGTTGACCAAGTACTGTAGCAGCTCAGGTTGAGCTTGTAAGCATGGTGTAAGGAAGAATTTTTGAGTCCACAATTCTTGAGTGCATTCATACAGGCTTCATTTTCCATAGCCATTTCATCTTCCTCCCCATGTTCCCTCTCCTTCCATTCGATAACCATTGTGCCTGAATATCTGCATCAACACAATAAAAAATGATTTATTAGACCTCTAGTACATTTGAAAATCCACATGGGTAGCTCACATTTTGAAAGTGTTAAGCAAAAAATTAAGTTGCACCATTGGCATGACCCCTTTGTGAAGAAATTTCCATTGGCGCGGGTCCGTGCTCAATACCTGCGCCAATGGAGCGAGCCCTAAAATTTTAAAAGGGTCCCTCCAGAAGTCTAATGCACAATGAAAACTCATAAAAATGGATTAAAATGGAGTTTAAAGGAGTGCCTTTTACCTGGAACAAACGAGGAGCTGAATGGCATCCCGGATTAGTCGCAATCACCGCCACAAGTGTGCACACAAACAAACCACGGTTGCTCTCCAAGTGAGGTAAAAAGTAAAAGTAAATTTGTTTTACCATTTGAAGCCTATTTATAACTTCCTAAGTCAAAATTAGGTTTTAAATTTCATTTCTCTCAATATTTTAATATATTTTTGTCGAAAAATGGGTTTTACACTTGCCTTTATGTGCAACGACAGGTTTTTACGCGACTTAAATGGTGATACGAGTTGTATTTTATACTTTTTCAGACTCGGTAAAAACATGAAAAAGTCATTTTGGAGTCATCTTTCAGCTCTTTTCTAACTCTCTAAAAATGAAAATATTTCCGAGTCCCTTCTCATTTCGATGTTGTTAAAGTGGACATGAAACGAAATCTACCCGGTATACGTTTACCCCTTTTTCGGGCTGGGATAGATTATTTACAAAAAAGGAACACCCTAGCCTATCACGACTAGGAGGTTTTCTCAGACATAGTTTTCTACCTTTTTGGATATGAGGAACTATTTACGAAAAGGGACTTTTGGATTTTACTTTTTCGCTGTCTTTTCAAACTCTCTAGACATGAAAAGACACCGAGTTCTTTTTTTTTTCAAACTCATTAAATCCTGATGACATTGGATTCAGTCGGAATGACGATATCCAAGTTTCTCCTTCCTAAGGCTCGTTAAATGTACTAGGATGGATTCATCCGAAGGACGAACTTATATGACAAGCGAACTTATATGACAAGCATATGCTATCCCCTTCAAGGTTGTTTTCAAAAATAATTGGGGTAATCACCAGAAATGGTGGGGAAAAATGGAACCAAAATCATTGTCGTATTGGCAGTATGTTGCTCTTGAACATGGCACTTGTCTGCATTCGTGTCGGGTTGGGGATATCTCATCTCGTTTTTCCACATGCCTCCGTGGGTTTGGGTAATCCCTTTTGACCTCTCATCTACTCTTTTCCCTGTCATCATGACCTTTGATCTTTTGATGTCAAATACTGCCAAACTCACTGTCGTGCCACCATATGTTCAAGAGAAGTTAACCTCTACAGAATTTCAAAATTCTTCTGATTCTCATTTGATCTTGATTCACAAAAACATTATACTCCTCTGTCTCGTGTCGATGATGTGGGAAACACTATGGCCCACCTTCGATCAAGGTCACTTCCTGTCGACTTCAGCTCATTATCCAGGAAGCTCATCTAGAGACTCCCTTCTTGTACCTAGGAGCCTACATGCCTGATCCAAGTGGATATTGGTGGCCACCTACCTATTCCACTTGGGCCCCCACCATTGTCTCTTTCAGTTTTTCAGTTTCGGCATAACTTACTATTTTTAGCAGTTTTTTGGGTCCTGAACTTTCGGAGCCGTTTTGAGGCCCTAAACGACGTTTTTTGGCATGTTTTAACGTCGAATTAAATCATCCAACCTGTCCGAAAATTGTATTCCTGATAGAGTTTCTCAATGATGTATCATAAGCAACGGAGATAGTATGCCAAAAGCCACGTCCCCCGGGAAGTTGAAATGTTCAATTTACCAAAAACGGCATAGTTTTGGCGCTTTCATCTCCTAGGGTTGAGGTTTTGGGATAAGCTGAGGGTTCTCTCTGGCCTGGTTTCTATAAATAGGCCCTGAATTCCATTGTAATCCTCGCTTCATCTTTTCGTAGCCGCCACATCTCTTCTCAGAGATAGCTACCAGCGCCTAGCTAGTTTTATTTCCATTCTGTCTGTAAGCAAATTTCAGTTCTTTGATATTAATGAAATGAAGTGTTATTTCCGCTGCATCTCTGTATTTATGGTTATATGTTTATTCTGTTGCGTTCCCGCATAAATCCGGATCAGTGGTATCAGAGCGGTCTGCTTTTTCTCGATCCTTCTTTGCATGTCCCCAACGAGGTCGGGGTATAAGGAGCTAGGGCTCGATCTGGTGGAACCTTTGCAAGATCAGCCTCGCAAACCTCGACGGACGCTCATGGGGGACGAAAAGAAAGATGAGGGAGCAGGAGATCCTATCAAAATATTGCTCGAGGAGGCCCTCGAAAGACAAAGGAACGTGATGATGGATAACTTTGCTCAGATCCTTCAACAGCTACCCACCGGCGGCGCATCTGCATCCAGAAGCCACTCTGGAGGCGCGACTCCTTTTAAGGTACAAGTAAATTTTGACATTCCCATATTTGAGGGTCAAATAGACGTAGATGCCGTAGATAGATGGTTGAATCTGTTAGAAGGATATTTCTCGGTTCATGACTTTTCAGACCAGGAGAAGATTATTTTTGCACTCCTCAAAGCTACCCCCCATGTTAAGGACTGGTGGGAAACCGACTGTGAGAACAAGGACCAGACAGAACCCTCTCTGTTCTCAGCCGTACCAACTTGGAATTCTTTCCGAGATGCCGTCAAGGAACAGTACTATCCCGTGGGGAGCTATGAGGACAAGTACATACAATGGACCACGCTGCGACAACAAAGGGATCAAGATGTGCATGAGCTAACGAATCTATTCCATACCCTGCGCACAAAGTTGGGTATCAAAGATTCAGAGAAACATCTCGTGCTAAAGTATCGCAGTTGTCTACACGGATACATTCAGGAGGAAATGGAGTTCCTCGACATCTCCTTGCTTGGTACTGCATACCGATATGCTGCCAAGATTGAGCAGAAATTCAAGCAGAAGAAGCGAGACTTTGGATTTGCGAATCAAATGCAAGGGAAAGGTGCTTCCAAATCACAGAACAAAGGACAGAGCCAAGGCATGGTGGCTAAAGACAACTCCTCGAAGCCACAAGAAAATAAAAGCACCGCAAAGCCAAAGAAGGAGATGGGAAAGTGGTGTGAGTTCCATAAGAGCTCCACTCACAACACAAGTGAGTGTCGGGCCAAGCAGTCGCTAGTGGCCGAGATGAGGGCTTCTGAGTCAGATGCATGCTCTGACTCTGAATCAAAACCTGAAAGGGGGAATGAAAAAGGGAAATAGATTATTGATGCGGAGCCCAACGCCACTGTTGCCACTACAAAGATCCAGAAGGAGGAACCAGAAGATCCAGAGGAGGAGGAACATCTCTTCCACTCCCAGATGTGGGTAAAGGGCTCCCCGGTACAGTTCATTGTCGACAATGGGAGCCAAAAGAACCTCATTTCAGCAGACACCGTGAAGCGGTTGGGCTTGCCGACCACATCTCACCCATATCCATACACCATCGGATGGCTTCACCAAGGACGAGATCTCCGCGTCAGCCGGCAGTGTCGCCTTCCCTATAGCATCAAGCCCTTCACGGATGAGGTATTATGTGACGTTGCTCCTATTGATGTTTCTGATGTATTATTAGGACAACCATACTGGTGGAAGCGTCATGCTGTGTATGAGTCTCGACCTCGTGCTGTTATTGTTACTTTGGGAAATAAGTTGTACAGGATACCAGAGGTACCACCTCCTGCTGCTATCTCTTTGGTTACTGCAAAACAATGCAGTAAGCTCATTTCCCAAACTAGGAAATTCGTTTTTCCGATGATCCGCCCCCAGGGCAAGAAGAAGACTGTGGCCACGACCTCCAGACAGGGCTCCTCTACACAAAAACAACAGATGAATAAGGTTGTGGAGGAGTACGCAGACATATTCACCTCACCCACAGGGGTTCCTCTGCACTGTCAGGTCAAGCACCCGATTGATTTGACCCCAGGTGCGCCGCTACCTAATGGACCGATCTATCGGCGCTCTGTTCTGGAGAATGATGAAATCAAGAGGCAGATTCAGGAGCTGTTGCAGAAAGGTCACATCAGACCAAGTTCATCGCCCCGTGGGAGCCCGATCATGTTGGTACAGAAGAAGGATGGGACGTGGAGACTCTGTATTGACTATCGGGCGCTGAACAAGATCACTGTCCGGAATAGGTACCCAATCCCACGGATTGATGACCTTCTCGACCAACTCAAAGGTGCAAAATATTTCAGCAAGATCGACCTGAAGTCTGGGTATCACCAGGTACCAATTGAACCCTCCGATGTGTGGAAGACTGCCTTCAAAGCCAAGGAAGGCCTTTTCGAATGGCTGGTCATGCCTTTTGGGTTGAAAAATGCTCCCGCCACCTTCATGAGGATGATGGATGACATCTTGCGGCCATTCACCAACTCATTTGTAGTGGTGTACTTGGATGATATTCTGATCTTCAGCCAGACTTGGGAAGAGCACCTTCACCACATCCGACAAGTCCTCCAAACACTGCGGCAACAAAATTTGTGTGCCAATTTGGAGAAGTGCACTTTTGGCATGACCCAGGTTCAATATCTGGGATACATTATTGATGAAAGGGGGGTGCATGTGGATCCAGCCAAGATCCAAGTCATTCGGGATTGGCCAGCCCCAACCACTATAACAGAGCTTCGCAGCTTTCTGGGTCTTGCTAATTTCTATCGGAGGTTCGTGTTGGGATTCTCTCATATCACTTGGCCCTTGAGTCAAGTCACCAAGGGAGGAGCGGGAGCAAAATTTTTTTGGTCGGAACCTCAACAGAAGGCGTTCACAGAACTGAAAAACCGCCTCTGTTCTGCCCCAGTGCTCACTTTACCAGACTTGCAATAGCCATTTGAGATCGAGACAGATGCCTCTGACTATGCTATTGGGGTAGTTCTTACTCAACAGGGACATCCAGTGGCATTTCACAGTGAGACATTGTCTGACACAGTTCGCAAGTATCCAACTTATGACAAAGAAATGTACTCCATTGTGCAAGCTTGTCGATAATTGAAGCATTACATTTTGGGGAAGGAAACAATCATCCACACAGACCACGGACCCCTGCAGTTCATACAGACACAAGGGAAGTTTCAGAATGATTGCCATCAGAAGTGGTCCACATATCTGCAACAATTTCATTTGAACATCAAGTACAAGAAGGGTAGCACCAATCATGTTGCAGACTGTCTTAGCCGACCACCAATCGTGGCGCTCACCACTGTGCTCAACTCTTGTGGGCACGAGACTTCTGATTGGCCAATTCTCTATGAGAGTGACCCAGAATTCGGCCACACTTACAAGGCACTCTTGGGGGGTACACAAGTTCCAAATTTTCACCTCCAAGATGCACTTTTATGTCACATGGGACACCTTTGTGTTCCTTCAAGCGAGCGTGCCAAGATGATATGGGATTACAATGTCGCTGTTGTCATATTTTGGGATATTGAGAAACAGAAGAAATCCTACGTGTTATTTATATCAAGAAATCTTCAAAGGATGTCGAGAAGCACATCGCATTCTCGCATCGTTTGTGCTATTGCTAACTGACCATCAAGAAGCAAGGCCTATATACTCCACTACCTACCCCTAGTCGACCTTGGGAATCCATCTCCATGGATTACATGTCGGGGCTACCCTCTACTAAGAATGGAAATGACTGTGTTTTCATGGTCGTTGACAGATTCTTGAAGATGGCCATTATGGCGGCCTGTAAGAAGAATATCACAGCAGAAGCTACTGCTAAACTCTTCTTTGAACGACTATGGGTACACTTTTGGATCCCACAGTCTATCATATCAGATCGAGATAGTAAGTTCCTTAGCACATTTTGGTCCAGCCTCTGGTCAATGTTGGACACAAAGCTCACCAAGTCCACAACTTTCCATCCCCAAAAAGATGGCCAGACAGAGGTCGTCAACAGAATGATTGTACACATTCTGCGCATGTACAATTCAAAGCATCCCTGCACCTGGGACGAGAGCCTCCCCTATGTACAACATAGTTATAACCGGGCTCTCCACAGTTCAATTGGCCATAGCCCCTTTCAGGTGGGCTTGGGATTCCAGCCACTATGTCCCATTGACATAGCCATGTCATTTGCAGCTGCTCAGGCTGATTCAGCTCACGTCCAGTCTGAAGTTGACAAAGCAAGTAGCTTCATCGAGCGCATTCAACACATCCACCAACATGTTCATGATATATTGGACAAAGCCAATGTGAAGTACAATTAGCGCCATGATCAACACCGGGTGCCACACAACTTCCAGGTGGGCGACAAAGTATGGCTGCATTTGCAGAAGGAGCGCCTCACTGGACCTCACCGCAAGCTTCGCCCGCTCCGATACGGGTCGTACACCATCACCAAGGCTGTAGGGAACAATGATTTTGAGCTTAGTATTCCACCATTCCTTGGTCTGCACCCAGTCTTCAATGTGGATCGCCTTCGTCCTTACTTCCCACTTCTACTGGACACCTCTGACATTGTAGAACAACTCACACCAACAGAGTTAAACCCAGACTACATGGAACGGGCCACCATAGATTGTATCACGGACATGAAAATCAAGAACACTCGCCAACAGAAGATCCAACTGTATCGGGTTGTCAAAGCCGGCCAACTCCTGCACCAAGGAAAGTGGTTCACTGGGGGACTGCTCAAATAGAATTTCATCTCATGGAGGAACTTAACGCAATGGGGACCATTATTTTGTGGGGGAGGAATGATCCAGGTGGATATTGGTGGCCACCTGCCTATTGCACTTGGGCCCCCACCATTGTCTCTTTCAGTTTTTCAGTTTCGGCATAACTTACTATTTTTAGCAGTTTTACGGGTCCTGAACTTCCGGAGCCGTTTTGAGGCCCTAAACGACGTTTTCCCTAAAAGACATTTTTTGGGTATCATTTTACCAGTGAATTGGATCATCTAATTCGTCCCGACAGTTGTAGTCCTCGTATAGAGTTTTCTAATGATGTATCATGTGCGTCAAACGGTGATAGTATGCCAAAGTTACATCCCTGGGAAGTTGAAACACCAATTTACCCAAACGGGGCCCATAGTTTTGGCGCTTCATCTCCTAGGGTTAGTTTTTTGGGATGTTTAGGGTTCTCCATTGTTTCTCAATAATAAATAGGCCTCGAGCCTCATTCCAACCCGCCCCCGTAGGCCCGACCCCCGCGCATTCTTTCTCAGAGATAGCTACCAGCGCCCTAGCTAGTTTTATTTCCATTCTGTCTGTAAGAAAATTTCAGTTCTTTGATATTAATGAAATGAAGTATTATTTCCACTGCATCACTGTATTTCTGTTTATATGTTTATTCTATTGCGTTCCTGCATAAATCTGGATCAATGCCTCAATGGCGGGTTCTTTGCGTTCGACGTGTGGTTTTCATCATTGGCCTCCGATCGAGTGATTCTATGGGTGTTCGACACCAGCTCACTGATTCACATGCCGTAGATTGTACCTATAGTACCTTGAGGACCATTTTCATTATTGGCGGTACCTCTCATGTCTATTAATAACTTTCATCATTGGCTGGTAATCAGGCAATGTTCTTGCATGTTCGACTTTAGCTTACTTATTCGCATGCTTGAACTTGTACTTTGTTCGGGTTGAGATGGAGCGCAAGACCCTGGATTTTGTCTGTTGAAATCCAGGCTGCGATTTTGTGGATTATTATGATTGATTGCATGTCTCACTGATTGGATGCATGCGACCATACATGAGTTTCTTTTATTGATCCTTATTGGACGGCTGTGTCCATGCCTTAGATCTAGATTCTTGTATACTCTGTTATGGATGGTTGTGCCCATACCACATATATATCATTTATTTGAGATATCAGTTATACTTATCTACACAGGCTTTCTAACAGCAATGTTTTCAGTTGGACATGCTCTCGTAAATCATTTCACCCATCTCTCTCTTTCGAGCCTCATGCTTTAGGGGGCATCTATTAAACAACAATTTTCCACCATCCCTACAATTCCCCATCCTGCACATTGGAGGGCTTATTCCGTGACCTGTGAGCCATGAAATGATCTGAAAACACTTTCATGGCATTCCCCTAGACATGGAATTTCATTCCCCTGAAGACATATCCTTGTGAAAAACCCTAAAAATAGCCTTTTCATCCTTGGCACAACTAGCCAGTGTTATACCCATGCCAATGGGGGAAATCTTCCAAAGAGGGCGCGCCAATTAACGCTCTGTCTCAGAGTCACACTTGCACCAGGCTTAATAAAGGGTGCTTTTTAAAAACAAATGGTTGAAGATTGACTCCAACCAACTCCTGAACTGGTCTCTAAATTGAGTTGGGACGTTTGGCTCTGGATTTCCATGTAGAGGAAGTATTTTTCCATCTCTCATGGAAGCTTCCTTGAGGATAGGGCCAATCCCATGACTGTAGGGATCCCAACTCCTCTTCCACCATCTATATAAGCTTGCCATTTCTCCTTGAAAGCTAATCTCCAAGAGCCTTCATAGCCTAAAGAATGCTGCAAGAGCTTTGATAGTCCTCATAGTGCCAAATCCATAGCTAGGAGATTCATGATCGAAGAGAGAGGCTTGTCCCTATTCCTAGCAAGCTTTACCGAGACATATTCTGCTGACGACCCACCGAAGGAATGTTCAACGTCAAAGCCTGGTTGTATTTTCCTTTGTATGAATTAATGATAAGCGACTACTGGTTATGGTTCCACTCGTATTGTTCATTATGATCATGAGTTGTGTCTTCTCTGACTGATACATAATTGCATATATCAGGTTTTACGCTTATTTTTGTCGTGTTTCTTGCGTCTGCAGGTGTTCGATCATGGTGAGAGAGAGGATTGTGATCTGCTGGAGCAAGGAAACGGGAGCGTCATCTTCCCTACAAACAAAAACGTTGGACTTGAGGTAGGCCTTCTTCGCAAATTGGTTTATTGTAATTAGGAACCTGCGCCTTAGCATGATATGATTGTTGCTAGACTCAATCTGGGCTAGTAGGGTTCGCCTCTGTTCACAGAGGGGATTTACCTCCACAACACCCCCATATCTAGGACTGGTGGGAAACCTACTATGAGAAAAAGGATGAGGTGGAACCCTCTCTGTTCCCAGTCGTAAAGAATTGGAATTATTTCCAAGACGCTGTTAGCGAGCAATATTATATCGTGGGGAGCTATGAGGATAAGTACATACGATTGGCTACGTTGCAGAAACAAAGGGATAAATATGTGGATGAGATGACGAATATGTTCCATACCTTACACACAAAGTTGGAAATCAAAGACTCATAGAAACATTTAGTGTTCAAGTACCATATTTTTCTGTGTTGGAAATGGAGTTCCTTGACATCTCCTCACTTGGTATGACATACCGGTATGCTGCCAAGATTGAGCAGAAATTCAAACAGAAGAAGTGAGTCTTTGGATCTACGAATCAAAAGAAAGGGAAAGGTGTCTCCAAACCATAGAAGAAAGGACAAAGCCAAGGCATGGAAACCCAAGATAACCTACCAAAGCCAAAATTAAATAACAACCCCGTGAAGCTGAAGAAGGATAGGGGAAAGTTGTGTGAGTTACACAAGATTTTGACTCACAACACAAGTAAGTGTCAGGCCAAGCAGTCGCTGGTGGTCGAGATGAAGGCTTCAGATATGGATGCATGCTCTAAATATAAATCAGAACCTGACAAGGGAAATGAAAAGGGGAAGCATATTATTGATGCAGATGCCAATGCCACCGTTTCCAATGCAAAGATCTAGAAGGAGGAATCGAAAGATCCAGAGGAGGAGGAAAGTCTCTTCCACTCTCAGATGTGGATAAAGGGTTCCCTGCTACAGTTCATTGTTGACACTAAGAGCATAAATAATCTCATTCAACAAAGGTAATGAACCATTTGGGCTTGCCGACCACAACACACACTCGACTATACACCATCGGGTGGCTTCACCAAGGACGAGATCTCCGTGTTAGCAATTAGTGTCGCCTTTCATACAGCATCAAGCCCTTCATAGATGAGGTATTAAGTTACATTACTCCTGTTGATGTTTGTGATGTATTATTAGGCCAACCATACTTGTGGAAGTGACATGATGTATATGAGTCCTGACCTCATGTTGTTATTGTTACTTTGGGAAATAAGTTAGATAGGATATCAAAGGTACCAATGCCTATGGCTATCTCTCTGGTTACTGCAAAAAAAAATGAGGTAATCTCATTTCTAAGTCCGGGAAATTTTTTTTCCTGATGATTCGCCCCCAGGGCAAGAATAATACTACTGCCACAACCTCTAGACATGGCTCGTCCACACAACAAAAACAAATGGAAAATGTCATGGAGGAGTACGAGGACATCTTCACCTCACCGACAAGGGTGTCTCTGCACTGTCAGGTCAAGCACCCCATCGATATAACCCCAGGTGCGCCATTACCTAATGGACCGATCTATTGGCACTCTATTATGGAGAATGATGAACTAGCGATTCAGGAACTGTTATAGAAAGGTCACATGCTACCGAATTCATCACCTTGTGGGAGCTCGATCATGTTGGTGCAAAAGAAGGATGAGACTTGGAGATTATATATTGATTATCGGGCATTGAACAAGATCAATGTCCCAAACAGGTACCCAATCCCAAGTATGGATGATCTTTTGGATCAACCCAAAAGGGAAAAATATTTCAGCAAGATCGACTTGAAGTCTGGGTATACCCAGGTACCTATCGAACCCTCTAATGTGTGGAAGATGAAATTCAAATCCATGGGGGGCCTTTTCGAATGGATGGTCATGCCTTTCGGGTTGACAAATGCTCCTGAAACCTTCATGAGGCTAATGGACGATATCTTGCAGCCATTCACCAAATCATCTGTAGTAGTGTACTTGGATCACATCCTAATCTTCAAACAGACTTGGGAAGAGCACCTCCACCACATCCAATAGGTCCTCATAACACTACAAAAACAAAAGTTGTGTGCCATTTTGGAGAAGTGCACTTTTCACATGACCTAGGTTAAGTATCGTGGATGCATTATTGATGACCGGGGCGTGCATGTGGATCCAACCAAGATCCAATTAATTCAGGATTGGCCAGCCCTAACCACTCTAACAGAACTTTGCAACTTTCTGGGTGTTGCTAATTTATACCGCAGGTTCGTGCTGGGATTCTCTCATACCACTTGGCCCTTGAGTCAAGTCACCAAGAGAGGAGTGAAAGGAAAATTCTTTTGGTCAGAATCTCAACAAAAGGCATTCATAGAATTGAAACATTGCCTCTTCTTATCCCTAGTACTCACATTACTAGACTTGTAACAACCATTTTAGATCAATACAAATGCCTCTGACTATGATATTAGGGTAGTTATTACTCAACAGGGGCATGTAGGGCCATATCAAAGTGAGACTTTGTTTGACACAGTCCGCAAGTATCCCACTTTTGACAAAGAAATGTATTCCATTATGCAGGCATGCCGCCAATGGAAGAATTACATTTTGGGGAAGGAAACCATCATCCACATAAACCACCGACCCCTGTAGTTCATATAAACACATGGGAAGTTGTAGAATCATCAACCTCTGAAGTCGTCCACATATCTGCAACAATTTCATTTGAACATCAAGTATAATAAGGACAACATTAATAATGTTGCAGACTACCTCAGCCGACAACCGATCGTGGTGTTAACCCCCATTCTCCACTCTTATGGGCACGAGACTTCTAATTGGATGCTTCTCTAAAATATCGATCAGGAATTAGACCACATATACAAGACACTCTTGGATGGTACGCAAGTTCCAAATTTTCACCTCTAGGATGCACTAATATGTCACCTAGGACACTTTTTTTTTCCTTCAAGCGAGCATGCCAAGTTGATTTGGGAAGCATTACTACAGTAGAGTCGCTGGGAATTTTAGGGTGGACAAGATAGTGGCAGTTCTATAGAAGTATTTCTATTAGCCAAACCTTCAATATGATGTTGGGAAGTACATCAGATCATGCAATTCTTGCTCCCTTTCCAAACCAACCATAAAGAAGAAAGGAATCTATACTCTGCTACCTACCCCTAGTCGACCTTGGGAATCCATCTCAATGGATTACATGTCGTACCTTCCGTATACTAAGCATGGAAATGAATGTGTTTTCGTGGTCATCAAGAGATTCTCGAAGACGACCATTATGTCAACCTGCAAGAAGAATATCACAACAGAAGCCACTTCTAAACTCTTCTTTGAACGAGTGTAGGTGCACTTTGGTATCCCATAGTCTATCATCTTTGATTAGGATATTAGGTTCTTCAGCACATTTTGGTCCAGCCTATGGTCATTTTTGGACACCAAGCTCACCAATTCCAAAAATTTTTATCCCCAAACTAATGGTGAGACAGAGCTTGTCAGCAGGATGATTGTACACATTCTACGCATGTAAAATTCAAAGCATCCATGTACATGGCGTGAGAGACTTCCCTATGTATGAAAAAGTTATGACTGGGCTCTCCATAGCTCAATTGTCCACAACCCCTTTTAGGTGGGTCTCGGTTCTAGCCACTATGTCTCGTTGACGTAGCCATGTAATTTGTGACTACTCAGGCCAATTAGGGCATGTCTAGAGTGAGGTTGACAAAGTGAACAACTTCATTGAGCACATTTAGCACATCTGTGTGTAGGTTCATGAAATATTGGACAGAGCCAATGCTAAGTACAAGTAACAACATTATCAACATCGGGTGCAACACCACTTCGAGGTGCGTGACAAATTGTGGCTACATTTGGAGAGGGAGCACCTCACTGGACCCCACCGCAAGCTTCGCCTACTCTGATATGGGTCGTACATAGTCACCGAGGCTATAGGGAATAATTCCTTCAAGCCCAATATTCCACCATTCATTGGTTTTTACCCAGTATTCAATGTGTACCGCCTTCAGCCCTATTTCCCACTATTGAACAACTATGACATTGTAGAAAAAATCACAACAATAGAGTAAAACCCAGACAACATGGAACATGCCACCACAGATTGTAATATGGACATGAAAATAAATAATACTCGCCAATAGAAGATCAAACTATATCAGGTTGTCAAAGCTGGATAAATCCTACAACAAGGCAAGTCGTTCACCAGGGACCAAGTTCAGCAGAAGTTTCCTCATCTCATGGAGGAACTCAACGCAATGGGGACCATTGCTTCCTAAGGGGGGAGGAATGAACTAGGTGGATATTGGTGGCCACTCGTCTATTCCACTTGGTGCCCCACTATTGTTTCTTTTATATTTTCAATTTACTTAATTATAGCACAATTTACTATTTTAGTAGTTTGCGGGTTGTGAACTTCCAGAGCCATTTTGAGGCCCTAAACATTGTTTTTTGAGCATTGCTTCTCCAAATTATATGAGTTCATTCTAGAATCCATATTCGCAGTGAGAAATTATAGTCCTCAAATATATATTTCTAATTATTTATCATTTGTTTCAAATGAAGATAATATGCCAAAGTTACGACACTAGGAAATTGATGTACTAATTTACCCCGACGGGGCCCATATTCTCGCATTTCATCTCCTAGGGTTAGGTTTTTTGATGTTTAGGATTTTCCATTCTTTCTCAATAATATATATGCCTTCAAGTCTCATTGTAACACAAAGTCGAGAGGCCTTTAGCCACCACATCTCTTCTCAAAGATAAGCTACCAACGCACTAGCTATTTTATTTCTATCTTGTTTGTAAACAAATTTGAGTTCTTTGATATTAATGTTTTGAAGTATTATTTCCATTGCACTTTTATATTTATGGTTATATGTGTATTCTGTTGCATTTGTGCATAAACCTAAATCAGTTGTAGAGGAGTTATGGCAGCTCTTTCTTGATATACATCATCAATCCTTGATATAACCAACTCTATTTGACAAAAAAAATCCAAAACATGGTTGTTTGGAATATTTTTACAAATCTAGAATTTTTGGATTTTTAGATAAATCGGCCTCCAAGAACCCTGAATATATCCCAAACCGTAATGCATTTTGGAAAATGGTTTTAGGTGTAATATAATTGCTATACTAGCACCAAAAACCATATTCCGTAATTTGATCATTTTCCATTATGCATGGAAATCGAGGCGTAGTTTGGCATTTTGAACTTTATTGCAGATTGGGGAAAATTTGCTAATTTCATTTTAGAGACCGACATGAGTGAGCTGGTTGGAATCCAAGCTATGGACAGGTATTATAACACCACTTTTTACTGTAATATCTCTTGGTTTCTCCAAACTCATGTCGAAAGTGTCAAAGCCTTAAATTAGGTATTCCCGTACTCAAATGGCTTGTGAAGGATTTCGGCGATGGAACCCTGGAATAAATGTACTTAACAAAAACATCATCACTAAATCATAGCATAATCATCTTTAATAATAGAAAATATAAGAAAAATAATTATAACCAACCATAGAGTGTATTTGACGGCAAGTTATAGAGTTAGGGTGCATAATGGGCTAAAAACCTAGAGTTTTATGGCATGAATGGTCATATTACATGATGAAAACATGGGTATATTCAAGCCCAACATCCCCTGATGCCTAAGGTTTTGCATGCCCTCATGCAAACAAATACTTTTTTCATATGTAGGTTTTTATGGCATCATAGCTCTAGGTAGGGTTAGTTCTTGTGGAGTGACACTGCATGAAGATTTGATTGCCATAGATTTGATTTTAAGAGCGATACAAATTGAGGAGAAAAAATGGATATGTTAGGAGGAAAATGATGAATAGGATGATAGCTGACAGTGGAAATGGTGGATGAGATGAGGTTTTGATGGTAAAATGGGTGCTTCCATGCTCTATTTTTGCGAGGCTAATTCTTATGGATGGTTGCTTCTTGAAAGGCAACAATGAATTCACCCTCTATTGGATTGACAATACTCATGAATGTCGAAGGGGAAGGCACTATAGTTACTTATTTTGTTTACATGAGCCAATATGATTATGACCTTGTTGGAGTAGCATGAAAATGGATGGTATATGGAAATCCAGATGTACAGAATATGTAGTGGCTAATCATCAAATATTTCTTAAATATCTAATCAATTAAAAAATATCAAGCCACCTCTACCTCAAGTTTTACCCTTGTTTTTTATGTCCTCGACACTAGAAGATGAAGTAAGTGACGGAATGGCTGGAGCTGATGTGACTGCGGATATGATCTGATGAAGAAGATGAAGGATAAACTAAATATGTTAAAAGGTCTCAACATCCACATTATCCCGAAAATGTTGAGACATGTGTATTTTTCACCGTGGCTTCCCGAGAAAACGCAAGAACCATTATCAATAATCCTCTTTATTGAAATAAATGAAATAGGTTAAATTAAAGAAAAATTCCCTCATCATGCTCCAAGCCCAAAAATGGTGCAAAATGATAATGAAAACCATGAGTAAGAATAGGGTGAAAATGTTAATTTGAACATGAAAATTAAAATAATCTCTCTCCCCACATGCCAATCATCTTGCATGTCTACATGTAAGAAAAACCTCTGAAAAAGACCAAACATTAATTAAGACTGAAGGGCTAGGGTTTCTATATTAGAGTCATGATTTAAACTATAGGGGTAATTAAGTGACATCATGTTAGTAAGTTTTATGTGATGTAAGCTTACTTTGCATTAATAAACAATTTTACCGTTGAAACAAGAATTATTACCTCAAAACAGGAACTCTAGCCCAAAAAGACTCAAAAAACATGAAAAAACACCCCAAAAACAAAAGTGTGTATTCCAGAATGTATTTATTTTTTTCTCAAGGTCAAATTTCACCTTTTTATAAAATTATGCTAAACACAAAATCGTTTCTTGAAAAAATGATTGAAATAACACCCTCAGAACAAAACGAGTTCATGCTGGAATAACAAAAAAAACATTGTGTCACATTTTTGACACATTGTAACAATTTAATTAAAGGCAACATATTAGGACATTGAAAAATCGTAAAATTATAAATTTTTTGATAGATGATGTTAAATATAAACAAAATCATGTTTGAAGGCTTATCATTTCGAACAATTTTTATCCATGTTGTTAAACATAAAATATCTTGACTCTAAACAACCCTAAAATTATAATTATTTTCAACCATAACATTAAAGGTAAGATTTCGTGGCGCATAAAAACCTTAATGAAAAGTACTAAAGCTCAAGTTCTTAAATCTTAAGTTTTCAAGACACTTGAACCATGAAATTATGGAGAAATTATATGACTTGAACAATTTTTAAAAATGAACAAGTAAATGAAAATTTTATTATTCATATATTTGTTTGTTTATATATAAAAACATATTTTAAATTTTTTTTTTTTATTGTTTTTCTATATTTTAAATTATAATTGTTTTAGTTTTAAGAAAATAAAAATAAAAAATTGAAATATTATTATATATGTTTGTTTATATTTTAAAACATATTTAAAAAAAAAATATTGTTTTTTTTTATATTTTAAATAATAATTGTTTTAATTTAAAAAAATAAAAATTAAAAAATAATTATTTATTTATTTTATTTTTTTAATTTTTTTTTATTTGTTTGTTTATTTTTTAAAACATATTTTTTAATTTTTATTTACTGTTTTTTTTTTTATATTTTAAAATTTTAATTGAATAGTTATTTTTTTTTTTGATATATATATATATATATATATATATATACATATATACACACATTAAACAATACATTTTTCTTATTATAATAGTTTTTATTTAAAAATAAATAAAAATTTATTAAATAGTTTGTGATTGAAAAAAATAAAATAAAATAAAGATAATTTGCCACCCACCGGGGGCCGGAGGCAGGCTGGGCAGCCCTCGACGGCGCCGCCTGGCCAGCCTGTGGCCCGCAGCTGGGGGAAGGGTGATTCCAAGAGTCACCCCCACTGGGTGGAGGGTGATTCTGAGAATCACCCTTGGCTGGGCAGAGGGTGATTCTCGAAGTCGCCCTCCGCCCAGCCAGGGGTGATTCTCAGAATTGCCTTCCACCCAATCGGGGGTGATTATTAGAATTAACCTCTGCCCAGCCAGGGGTGATTCTCGGAATCGCCCTCTACCCAGCTTAGGGTGATGATTGAAATCACCCTTTGCCCAGCTGAGGGTGATTCTCGGAATCGCCCTCTACCCAGCTGAGGGAGATTCTTGGAATCACCCTTCGCCCAGCTGGGGGTGATTCTCGAAATCAACCTCTGCCTAGCTGGGGGCGATTCTCAAAATCACCCTCTACCCAGCCGGGGGTGATTCTTGGAATTGCCTTGTGTTGCCCAGCCTGCCTCTGGTCCCTTCTGGGTGGAGGGAAATTCCGAGAATCGCCCCCGACTGGGCAGAGGGTGATTCTCGGAATTTCCCTCCACCCAGCTAGGGGTGATTCTTAGAATCGCCCTTTGCCCAGCTAGGGGTGATTCTTGGAATCGACCTACGCCTAGCTGGGGGTGATTCTCGGAATCGCCCTTCACTTAGCCAAGGGTGATTCTCGGAATGCGCTCCAACTAATCGGGGGTGATTCTCAGAATCACCCTGTACCCAATCGGGGGTGATTCTCGAAATCGCCCTTTGCCTAAGGGGGCTGATTCTTAGAATTTCCATCCACCCATCTAGGGGTGATTCTCGAAATATCCCTCCACCCAACAAGGGGTGATTCTCGGAATCAACCTCCGCCTAGCTGGGGGTGATTCTCGGCATTGACCTCTGCCTAGCCGAGGGTGATTCTCTGAATCACCCTCCACCCTAAGGGGGGTTATTATCGGAATCATCCTCTGCCCATCCGGGGGTGATTCTTGGAATCACCCTCTACCTAGCTGGGGGTGACTCTCAAAATCGCCCTCCACCCAACCGGGGGTGATTCTCGGAATCGCCCTCTGACCAGCCAGGGGTGATTCTCGGAATCACCCTCTGCCCAACCAGGGGTGGTTCTCGGAATCGCCATCCACTGAGCTGGGGGTGATTTTTGGAATCACACTTCGCTAACCTGGGGGTGATTTTCAGAATCGCCCTCTGCCAACCCAGGGGCAATTCTTGGAATGGCCCTCCACCTAGCCGGGGGTGATTCTCGGAATCGCCTTCTACCTAGCCAAGGGAAATTCTCGGAATTTCCCTCCACCCAGCTAGGGGTGATTCTCGGAATCTCCCTCCACTCAGCCAGGGACGATTCTCGGAATCGCCCTTCGCCTAGCCAGGGACAATTCTCAGAATCGCCCTTCGCCTAGCCGGGGGAAATTCTTGGAATTAGCCTCCACCAAGCTGAGGGCAATGCTCGGAATTTCCCTCCACCCAGCCATTGGTGATTCTCAAAATCTCCTTCTGCCCAGCTGGGGGGATTCTTGGAATCGACCTCTGCCCAGCCAGGGGTCATTCCTGAAATCACCCTCTACCCAGCCGAGGGTGATTCTCAGAATCGCCCTATGCTACCTAGCCTGCCTCTGGCCCTCGACTGGGCGGAGGGAGATTTTGATAATCAACCCCAGATAGGTGGAGGGTGATTCTCGAAATCGCCCTCTCCCTAGCTGTGGGTGATTCTCGAAATAAACCTCGCCCAATCGGGGGTGATTCTCATAATCGCCCTCCAGCCAATTAGGGGTGATCCTCTGAATCGCCCTCTGGCCAATCGGGGGTGATTCTCGGGGTCTCCCCCCACCTAGCCAGGGGCCAGAGGCAGGCCAAGCAGTGTCATCAAGGGCTGCCCAGCCTACCTCTGACACACGACTAGGTGGAGGGCGATTCTCTGAATCACCCTCCACTCAGCCGGGGGCCAGAGGCAGCCAAGGTATCCCTTGACAGTGCTACCCAGTTGGCCTCCAGCACATGGCCGGGCAGAGGGTGATTTCGAGAATCTCCATCCACCCATTTAAGGGTCGGAGGCCGACCAAGTTGTGCCATCGAGGGCTGACTAGCCTACCTCCGCCCAGCCAGGGCCTAGAGGCAGGCTGGGAAACCATCGAAAGTGCCACCCAGTCTGTGTCCGGCCCCCAAATAGGAAGATTGTGATTCCTAGAATCACCCCCGGCTAGGCAGAGGGCGATTCTGAGAATTGCTCCCAGCTGGGCAGAGGGCGATTCTAAGAATCACCCTCGGATGGGCAGAGGGAAATTCTGAGAATCACCCCCAGCTGGGCAGAGGCCGGCCAGATGGTGCCATTGAGGGCTGCCCAACCTGTCTCCAGCCCCCGGCTGGGCAAAGGGCGATGCTCAGAATTGCCCTCTGCCCAACCGAGGGCTGGAGGCAGGCAGGGCAATGCCGTCAAATGAAGGATATTAGGTTTTGGATCTATCTTCAAGTTAAGGTAAGTTTTATTATACAAATTTAAATTTAAATATTTTGTTTTTTAGTTTTTATGTATTTATACTAATTTTCTTATTTATTTCTTTTGTACTTGATGATTAGGTACAACACTAGCATGTTGCCTACCAAAAGGAAGAAATTGCATTTCCATTAAGAAAGACCCAGTGCAATAAAAAACTTTCAACAAAGAAATAACGCTCTTGAATTCCTTCCAGTTGCGAAGCAAGAAGTTGGTTTGAGGAAAGGGGATTTTAATGAATCACGTGTGGCAAAAAAAGCAAAGGAACCTCAACCACCATTATATGGAATGATTGGAAATGGACACTTTGGAAGATTTGCAGACATGAAAGATCCATTAGAAAATGACAATGACCAAAAGGAAGTAGAAAATGTTGCGGAAGAAGCCATCAATGATGTTCTAGATGATGTTGAACATGTATTAGTTGATATTGTTGATGATCTTTAAGTTATGCTTGCAAACAAAGCTCATTTTTTAGATCTATTAATCAGTTTTACTTGTAATGTTTAGAATTTGATATTTTATGAGAAGAATCCTTATTTTTTGCAAAAAATGTGTGATTACTATTATTTTTTGACACAAAATTCAATAAAAATGCTATTTTCTTAAGTTTTTTTGTTAAGATTTTCCCAAAAATTAGTTTATTTAACATGTTTTTTTTAGAAAAAAGTCTCTAAAAGTGTATTTTTTGCATTCTATTTGTATTGAAAATTTGTATTTTTTTGTCATATCATTCAAAATATTGGTTTTTTAGCGATAATTATTTGATGTGCATTGAAAAATTAACTAGCAATACTTAAACTTGTAGAAAATATAAACTTTATAATATTGACATTTTTTTCATTTTTTATCTATGTGAAAAAGTGAAGATATCATTACAATTTTTTTTAACTTTTTTTTTTCATTTTAAAACACAACTACATAAATGCACTTAAAAATAAACATCTCACGAAGAAAAAGATATTAGAAAATGTATAGTGTCAAAGTCAATCCTCTAAAAAAACGTTGGTGATGATACACCATAGCTATTCAAAATTGACATAAAACGTATCATAGAAAAATAAATAAATAAATAAATTAATTAAAAATAAATTAATTAATTAATTAATTAAAGTGCCAAAAACATGCTCAAAAAAAAAAAAAATTGATTCTGCATCACCACTTTTCAAAATCGGGTGTTTTTCTTGCTACGTCAAAAGGTAGGTAACCATGCAGTTACCTATTTCATTGGTAACAGTGTTAATAAGATAAGAAAAAGTAGTTACCATGGATTCAATGATGTCAAGACTTACCTTTACTGTTCCAAAAGAGTAACTAATGTTAGGGCTACTGAAGGAATACTAACAATGTTGTTACTGTAGGGATAGTGTCATCATAAAATGTTTAACCATAAAAATTTCCACAAAACATATCGAGAGTAGTCCAAAGAAGTAGGTATTCACTTCCAATAGCCTCATTATTATAAATATAAGTGACTTTATTTTAAAACCAATGCATTAAAATGGATGTAAAAAGGGAAAAATAAATATGACAAAATGATACCTTCCGATGATGATTGTCTTACCGTTACCTAAGCATATAGTTGAAGCACCTCTTATTCAAGCAATATCAATTGCCTACACTAAGGGTCTCACATCCATGAAAACCAAAATATTTTTGAAATATAGAACTCCAAAGCACATTACCAAAATGATCTGAACGCCATTCTCAGAGAGATATGGTAATGAGTCCGGGGAAGACAAAAACAACTGAGTAAATCATAGTGTAAAATTAAATTTAATACCATATGCATGGCCATGCTTCCAACAAGAATCTATAGGCTCGACAGGGATGCCTCCTAACACAATGAAATGCCTATGTCCCAGCTATTAGATATAGATTCAGAGTCATTTAAAAGAATTGAATTTAATTCGAGAATTAACTGAAGGTCGTTGTCGTGGCTTGGCAACGAATGATAGTGCCATTCACAAGAGATAAAAAGAATGAACAAGTCGAGTCATGATGAGACCTCTTGTCTTCTAGTGTTTTAAATTGAGAGCCATTACGATGGCTTGGTGACCTGTAGTGTTAAATTCATTATCGTTATGACCCATGATCATATTAGGTTGGATCTTAATGAGACCTCCTATTCCTCAATTAATTTGTTTGTGTTAAAAAACTATGATTATGATTAACCTCAAATAGGTTACTTAATAGGTGTGGAAACAAATCTACTCTGTAAGAGCGCATGATGGCATGAATTTTTTTAAATTACTAATCTTTACTAGTTGGTATTTCTATCCTAAAGGCTTATTATTTTTAAAAACATCTCAGATAATGACTGAAAGATTCCTCAAGTTGGTCATGCTAGGGTTCTTATGATATCTCATTATGGTCTTATAGAAGTGGTCCACCCTAGGAGGATTTTCATTAAACCTGCAAAGAGAAACATGAAAAGGTTTACTAGATGAGAGTCTCTCAAGATTATGAATGGAAAGTATAATAATAACAATTTCCCTTTGGTTATCTCTTTGGTTACATCAAAAAAATGTAGTAAGCTCATTTCCAAGACCGAGAAATTTGTTTTCCTGATGATTCTCCCCCAGGGAAAGAATAATACTGCTGCCACAACCTCTAGATGGGGCTCCTCCACATGACAACAAAAAATGGAAAAGTTCATGGAGGAGTACGAGGACATCTTCACCTCACCCACAGGGGTGCCTCTACACTATAATGTCAAGCACCCCATCGATATGACCCTAGGTCCACCACTACCCGATGGACTAATCTATCAGCTCTTCATTCTAGAAAATGATGAAATCAAGAGGTTGATTCAGGAGTTGCTACAAAAAGGTCACATCTCACCAAGTTCATCACATTGTTGGAGCACAGTTGTGTTGGTGCAGAAGAAGGATAAGACTTGGAGACTCTGTATTGACTATCGAGCACTAAACAAGATCACTATCCCAAATAGGTTCCCGAACCCAAGTATGGATGACCTATTGGATCAACTCAAAGGTGAAAAATATTTCAGCAAGATCGACTTGAAGTCTAGGTATCAACAGGTACCAATCAAACCCTCCGATGCATGGAAGATGACCTTCAAATCCAAGGAGGGCCTTTTCGAATGGCTGGTCATGCCTTTCAGGTTTACGAATGCTCCCACAAACTTCATGAGGATAATGGATGATATATTTTGGCCATTCACCAAATCATTTGTAGTAGCGTACTTAGATCACATCTTGATGTTCAGCCAGACTTGGGAAGAGCACCTCCACTACATCCGATAGGTCCTCATAACACTACGGCAACACAATTTGTGTGCCAATTTGGAGAAGTGCACTTTTCGCATGACCCAAGTCCAGTATATGGGATACATTATTGATAAAAAAGGGGTGCATGTGAATCCAACCAAGATCCAATTAATTCAGGATTGGCTAGCACCAACCACTCTAAAAAAGCTTTCCAACTTTCTAGGTCTTTCTAATTTATACTGCAGGTTCGTGTTGGCATTCTTTCATATCACTTGGCCCTTGAGTCAAGTCACCAAGGGAGGAGTGAAAGAAAAATTCTTTTGGTCAAAATATTAACATAAGGCATTCATAGAATTGAAACATCGCCTCTGCTCTACCCTAGTGCTCATATTACCATACTTGCAACAACCATTTTAGATCGAGACGAATTCCTCTGACTATGTTGTTGGGGAAGTTCTTACTCAATAGGGGCATCCAGTGGAATATCACAATGAGACACTATCTGACACATTCCACAACTATCCCAATTATGATGAAGAAATGTATTCCATTGTGTAGGTGTGCCGCCAATGGAAGCATTACATTTTGGGGAAGGAAATGACCATCCACACAGACCACCAACCCTTGCAATTCATACAGACATAGGGGAAGTTGCAGAATGATCAACATCAGAAGTGGTCCACATATCTGGAACAATTTCATTTAAACATCAAGTATAAGAAGGACAACACCAATAATGTTGCAGACTACCTCAGCTGACCACCGATCGTGGTGCTAACCACCATTCTAAACTCTTGTGGGCACAAGACTTCTGTTTGGCCACTTCTCTACAAGATCGATTCGGAATTTGACCACACATACAAGACACTTTTGGAGGGTATGCAAGTTCCAAATTTTCACCTCCAAGATGCACTGATATGTCACCTAGGACACCTTTTTGTTCCTTCAAGAGAGCATGCCAAGTTCATTTTGGAAGCACACTATAGTCGATTTAATGGGAATTTCAGGGTGGAGAATATAGTGGAAGTTACATAGAAGTATTTATATTGGCCAAACCTTCGATAGGATTTTGGGAAGTACATCAGATCCTTCACTACTTTCTCCATTTCCAAAATGACCATCAAGAAGCAAGGCCTCCATACTCCACCACCTATCGCTAGTCGACCTTGGGAATCCGTCTCCATGGATTACATGCCGGAACTTCCTTCTATTAAGCATGGAAATGACTATGTTTTCTTGGTCGTCAGTAGATTCTCGAAGATGGCAATTATGTCAGCCTGAAAGAAGAATATTACAATAGAAGGAAATGCTAAACTCTTCTTTGAACGAGTGTGGGTGCACTTTGGTATCCCAAAGTCTATCATCTCATATCAGGATAGCAAGTTCTTTAGCAGTCCACCCCCCAATCAATGTTGGATAGAAAGCTCACCAAGTCCATCACTTTCCATCCCTAAAATGATGGCGAGACAGAGCTCATGAACACGATGATCGTACACGTGCACATGTAAAATTAAAAGCATCAACACACATGGGATGAGAGCCTTCGCTATGTATGACACAATTATAACTGGGCTCTCCATAGTTCAACCAATGACATCCCCTTTCAGGTGGGCCTAGGTTCCAGCCACGATGTCCCATTGATGTAGACATGCCATTTGTGACTACTCAGGCCAATTTGGCTAATGTCCAAAGTGAATTTGACAAAGATAAAAAATTCATTGATCACATTCAGCACATCTGTGAGCAACTTCACGACATATTCGATAGAGCCAATTCTAAGTATAAGCAACGACATGATCAACATCGGGTGTAACACCACTTCTGTGTGGGCAACAAATTGTGGCTACGTTTGGAGAAGGAGCACCTCACTGGACCCCACCGCAAGCTTCGCCCACTCTAATATAGGTCATACACCATAACCAAGGCTCTAGTCACTAATTCCTTCGAGCTCAGTATTTCACCATTCATTATTTTGCACCCAGTATTCAATGTGGATTGCCTTTGGCCATATTTCCCACACCTATTGGACACCCATGACATTGCAAAACAACTCACACCAACAGAGTTAAACCCAGACTGCATGGAATAGGCCACCATAGATTGTATCATGGACGTGTAAATCAATAACACTCGCCAACAGAAGATCCAACTGTATCATGTTGTCAAAACTAGACAAATCCTACACCAAGGCAAGTCGTTCACCACGGACCAAGTTCAGCAGAAGTTTCTTCAACAAATGGAGGAACTCAATGCAATGGGGACCATTGCTTCCAAAATAGGAAGCAATGATCCAGGTGGATATTGGTGGCCACCCGTCTATTCCACTTGGGGCACCACCATTGTTTCTTTTAGCTTTTCAGTTTACTTAATTTTAACACAATTTACTATTTTAGTAGTTTTTGAGTCTTGAACTTTTGGAGCTGTTTTGAGGCCCTAAAAGATGTTTTTTGAGCATCACTTCTCCAGAAAATATGAGTTTGTTCTAGTCTCAATATTTTTGGTGAGAAATTATAGTCCTCAGATAGATATTTCTTTTGTTGTGTCATGTGTATTAAATGAAGATAATATGCGAAAGTTACGACCCTAGGAAATTGATGTATTAATTTAGCCCGATGGGGCCCATATTCTCACATTTCATATGCTAGGGTTATGTTTTGGGATGTTTAGGGTTTTCCATTGTTTGTCAATAATATATATGCCTTCGAATCTCATTGTAACATAGAGTTGAGAGGCTTGTAGCAACCACATCTCTTCTCAGAGATAAGCTACCAGCACCCTAGCTAGCTGATTTCCATTTTGTCTATAAACAAATTTCATTTATTTGATATTAATGAAATGAGGTATTATTCACTCTTCAATTTTATATATATGGTTATATGTGTATTCTTTTTCATTCATGCATAAACCCGGATTAGTTGTTTGGAATATTTTTACAAATATGGAATTTTCGGATTTTTAGATAAATTAGCCTCCAAGAACCATGAATATCTCCCAAACCGTAATGAATTTTGGAAAATAGTTTCAGGTGTAATATAATTTCTATACTAGGACCAAAATCCATATTCCATAATTTCTTCATTTTTATATGCACAGAAAGTGAGGCATAGTTTGGCAGTTTGAACTCTACTGCAGATTTGGGAACATTTCCTAATTTCCTTTTAGAGACCGACATGACTGAGTTGGGTGGAATCCAAGTTATGAAGAGGTATTATAACACCATTTTTTACCATAACATCTCTTTATTTCTCTAAAATCATGCCGAAAGTGTCAAGGCCTTAAATTAGGTATTCTCGTACTCAAATGGCTTGTGAAGGATTTCGGCGATGGAACCGTGTAATAAATGTACTTAAAAAAACGTCATTAAGAACCAAAGGTGACCACTTAAAAACAGATCAAAAATCAGTACACTAGTATAATCATGTGGTTAAAACCCTCAAAGAGGGAAACAGTCCATTCTCTAAGCCAACGCGGCTACTTCAGGGAATTTATTAATAGAAAAGAAAATTTACATATGTTTCTCTCATAAACGGTTACTGGACAAATGACCCTCCATGCTCTTTAAATAGAGATCATGGACCAATCAAGTGTTAAGCCATGGATGAAGTGCCATTAATACTGAGGTGAGAGATAACCATCGGATCACTACAAATCGTGACTGGTAGATTATAAGTTACAAAGGTACATGGTAAAGAAACACACTTTACCTAACTCTAAACTAGAATAAGTTATTATTAACTATTTCCTATGTGTTGAAATATCCTAACATCCCCTCTTAAGAACAACTTGGGATAGGATTGAAGGATTTACAAAGGTGACACAAAAGGAGCCTATTTCCTGTGTGTCGAAATATCCTAACATCCCCCCCTTAAGAACAGATTGGGATAGGATTTAAGGATTTACAAAAGTGACACAATAGGAGAAGGAAGGAGGAATTAGAGCCTATCCCCCCTAATGAAAAATTTTCTGAACTCCAAGCATGAATCAAAGTTTGGAAAACTTCGCTTCTGTGAGAGCCTTCGTAAAGATATCGGCTACGTGATCATTGGTCGGACAATAATGCACTTCAGGAACACGATCATGAATGAGCTTTCTGATGAAGTGTATGTGGAGATCAATGTGTTTCATATGCTAATTATAAACTATATCTTTACATAGCTAAATGGCAATCTGATTATCACACCAAAGTGTAGTTGGATGCTGCTGATGAAGACCAAATTCAGATAGGATCTGACGAAGCCACATGGCTTCCTTGCTAGCTTAAACTGCACCATGATACTCTGCTTCGGCTGAAGAAAGGTGTATGGTACTTTTCTTCTTACAATAACAAGTAATAGGTCCTAAACCAAGAGTGAATACATATTGTATAGTGGACTTCCGATCATCAAGGTCACCAGCGCAATCAGAATCAGAGAAACCAATCAACAAGGGAGATTCTCCTGAACTGTAATGAATCTCGAACTAAACTATAACTCAAATATATTGAAGTATTCTTTTAGCTGCTTTCCAGTGAATTCCATGAAGTTGGTGCATAAACCGAGCGACAATACCAACGACAAAGGAAAGGTCAGGATGGGTATGGGTTAGATATAAAAGTTTACCAAGAAGTTGATGGTATAAGGTAGCATCAACTTCAGGGGTAGTAAAGTTTACTAAAAGCTTGACTCCAAACTAAAAGGGAGAAGGGGCAGGCTTATAGTCTTCCATGTGAAAGTTGTGTAGAAGATCACAGGCATACTTGGACTGAGAGAGGGTAATGCCTTCCTTGGATTGCAAGACTTGAAGACTAAGGAAATAATTCAAGTGCCTAAGTCTATCATTTCAAACTTCTTTTTGAGGCTAGAATTCACATGGTTTATATGATCTAGATCACTACTAGTAAGGTTAAGATCATAAAAATAAATAACAAGGATGGTGAAGGAATTACCCACCTTCTTGGTGTAGATAGTCTTGTCAGAACGACACCTAGAAAATCCATTATCTAAGAGAAATCTATCCATTTCAGCATACCAAGCTTGAGGAGCTTGTTTGAGACCGTAGAGATACTTCCTAAGGAGACAAACAAGGTTGGAGTATTTTTGGATGAAGCCAGGTGGTTGTTACATGTAGATTTCTTCATGAAAATATCCATGTAAGAAGGCTGATTTAACATTCATCTGATGGAATTCCCATTTAAAGGAGGCGGCCAGGGAAAGAACAAGGCAGATAGAATTGATTTTGGCAACAGGGGAGAAGGTTTCAGTATAGTCAATGCCTTCAACTTGTGAAAAACCTTTAACAAAAAGAGGAGCTTTATGTCTATCCACCTTTCCATCTGGTCCAAACTTTGTTTTGTAAACCCATCTTCATCTGACAAGTTTTCCTCCTCTTGGAAGAGGAGCAAGATCCCAGGTATTGTTTGCTAATAAGGAACAATACTCTTCATTCATAGCTTCATCCCAATATGGATTACCGCAGGATTCTTCAAAGGTTTTTGGATCAATTTTTTCTGTAACTTGAGCCAATAATGAAGAAGCTCCTTCAAACTGAGAACATGTATGTCATCGATCGGCAGGGTCACCTACAAGAGAACCTGCTACATCGCGAGTATAGCGGACCCATCTTGGAAGTGGTGGATTATAAGGAACAATTTCATGAGCTGGAGGAGGATTTTCATCCTCACTGTCATCATCTGAACTAGAAGGAATGCTATTAAAAATAGAAGAGAGAGAGAGAGGTGGAAAATATGTTGAATTCAGGCTCATAGGCCAAAGGTGGCACACCCATCAAACTAGGCTCGCAGGCTGATATTTTTCATCAAAATTTACATCTCTTCTAATGATTATATGTTTGGTTTTGGTTGAATAAGTCCATAACCTTTGACATATTCAAAATATCCAACAAAAATAAAAATTTTAGTCTTAGGTTCTAAGGCTTTATGTTTTGCATCTTGAATAAGGGCCCAAGCATCACTTCCAAAAACATGAAAGTGACTTACATCTAGTTTGATTGAGCTCCAAGCTTCTTTTGGAGTTATATTCTTGAAAACCTTAGTAGGAGTGCGATTTAATATGTAATTTTCACAATTAATGGCTTCTGCCCAAAAATTGAGACCAAGTCCTTTAGATTGAAGAATACAATTAGCCATTTCTTTTATGGTGCGATTCTTCCTTTCAGCTACACAATTTTTTTGTGGAGTATATGGGACAATCTGTTGCAATTGAATGCCATGCTCAGCGCAGAAGTTGATAAATTTGTTGTTAACATATTCTCCACCATTGTCTAATATTAACTTAAGAATTTGATGTCCATATTGTTTCTCAACAAAGGCCTTGAAGGCCATGAACATGTTAAAAACTTCACTCTTGAGTTTTAATAAATATACCCAAGCGCATCTGGAAAAATCATCAATTGAAGTTAAGAAGTACTTTCAACCAGAGGAAGAAACAATAGGAAGAGGACCACATAAATCACTGTGCACAAGCTGCAAAGGGGTTGAAGCGTGCCAAGTGGCATGTTTGTCAAAATTGTCCCGATGATGTTTTCTGATTACACATCCATAACAAACACCATCTTGGAAAGATACCATAGGAAGCCTCGTCACCATATTTTCCTTACATATAGTCTGAAGACAGCGATAGTTTAAGTGACCAAATCGTTCATGCCAAAGTTTTATTACATCATCATTATGAGCAAAAAATACTGAGGGAAGAGATGATGACCCAATGTTGTCAAAATTATACAACCTTATGGAATCATCACCAATGCCAGTAGCTAAAATATGTTTAGGATCTTTGAGGTCCTTGATTACAACATCATGAGGTGAGAATTCTACTATTTTCCCTTCACCTTAATGAGTTATCTGATAAATAGATAGAAGGTTGCATGACAAGGTAGGAACACATAGTACATCATTAAACTGACCATTATCTAGATGAATGGTTCCAGATCCTACAACACTAAGAGATATATCATCACCAACATAAATATGTTTGGTGTTATAATTATTTAAAGAAGGAAACATGGATTTATTTTTAGCCATGTGGTAAGAAGCTCTAGAATCAATGATCCACTCATGAGAAGGAGAAGAAGAAGATACATTTAATGCATAACTAGAACTTGATTCTTGACAACCGCGAGCAGAAAGTTCCATGCCTGAAGATGAAGGTGAAGAGTGCTCCAAATTGATGTTGTGCTTCTTCATTGCTGCTTCTAAGGCTTCCATCTTCTTAAAACATTTGGAATCTGTATGGCCATCCCGATTGCAAAAGTTGCAATGTATATCTTCCTTCTTCCCTTTACTTCGATTTTCCTTACTATTTTGGTGATTTGATTCTTTATTTTGCGGCTAAAATTGCTTAGGGCCCTTATTTGGTTTAGGACCATATTTTTTAGGATACTGCTTCTTGGGATTATTTTGATATGGTTGTTGTTGGGCTGCTAAGGCTTTCTTAGTAGTGTTTCCAGTAGTGATAAGAACAAGGTGTGAAAGTTTTTCTTGTTATATTGTCAAAGAATCACAAAATCCATCAAAAGAGGGATTCTTATACGTGGTTCCTGAAGAAATGATGGCTTATCTAGTGGAATGGAAGGTGGAAACAGATATAGAGTATGCATGGCCAAGCTTAGAAAGAATGCAATAGATGAGGCTACCATCTTCCTTTTTGACCTTACACCCTTCTAAAATAAGTCTAAGGGTCTTGAATTTGGACAAAAAGTATTCAATAGAGGAGAAATTATTAGGGTCCAAAGTAAGCAACTCATTTTCAAGCTTGTGGGCCCTGATTTGATTTTGAATGCCAAAAAATGTATTTAGCCTTTCTAGGGCTTTATTAGGGGTGTCAATGTCAAGGATGTGAAATCGAAGATCTTGAGAAATGGACATTCCTATCAACCCTCGTGCTTGATCTTGTCTATTTTCAAATTTAGGAACTTTATCATCATTAGAAGCTTTATTTTCTTGTCCTATGGCTATTTTATAAAGCCCTTTACTTCTAATTATATCTACCTTGTGAGGTAGCCATTGGAAGTAATTGGTGTTGTTAAGAATAACCAAGCATGCAATTTCCATTTTTATTTTTTTTAATTGAATCCAAGAAAAGCTGAAACTAACTACTCCAATGGAAAGATCTCAAAAAATTAGGCTGTTAAAAAAAAAGACTCGAAAAACGGCTTCCCGATGAAGAAGTTATGCCTTTTAAAAAAATTGAGTTATAGATGCTGAATAGTTACAGGAATGGGATGAAGTGCGGATTTTTTAAAAAATTCCACCCCTTTGAACAAAAACGTTTTACATAAGAAGCTTGAGAATGAGACTTGAACCCAAGACCTCTATTCCCATAAACTAACCCCTCACCAAGTGAGATAGTAAAAGGATCATGTTATTTTAGAAAGGAGAAAAAAAAACACAAATACACAAAAAACGAGAAAAAAAAACCGAAATGCAAAGCCTTACAGCAGAATGTTACATTCTCGGTTAGCCATACTGGCAACTATCACTTTTTTCACTATTTATGATTTCCCAAGATTGCACAAAGACGCGGGGAAAGAACATACGTAGCAAAAAAAATCCCTTTTTCCAGTTTCTGATTTGCCGAGATCGCATGGAGCACATAGCAAAGACCATACACAGAGAAGAGGGTATAGATCCGGCAAATAAATAAAACCTTAATACGTAGAAAAAACTGAAATGAGCAGAAATATTAACAAATATAACTACAAAATAGATGCTTTATACCTCCAGATCTAAACTGACATAACTTGGGTAGCTGGAAACCTTTTAGCATGAAACGAAAGGCATTCTTCACTGTAACAGATGCTCCAGACACAACCGAGCAGTTCGCCAATCCCAAAAATGTTCAAAAAGAGTAGATTTACAAAAAGGAATTAGCATGCAGTCAAACCAACTTCGGATTTTGATCAATAGCATACGCAGCCCTCAAAATAGCTCTGATACCATGTAGGAATTTGTAGGGTAAGTTCTGTAGATCAAGAACCAAAATTCACTGCTCACAAACAGATCACAAATCAGTACACTAGTATAATCACATGGTTAAAACCCTCAAAGAGGGAAACAATCCATGCCCTGAGCCAATGCAACCACTTCAGGGAATTCATTAATATAAAAGAAAAGTTACATATGTTTCTCTCATAAATGGTTACCGGAAAAATGACCCTCCATGCTCTTTAAATAGATATCATGGACCATCGGGTGTTAAGCCATGGATCAAGTGTCGTTAATACCGAGGTGAGAGATCACCGTCGAATCACTACAAATGGTGACCATCGAATTATAATTTACAAAGGTACAAGGTAAAGAAACACATTTTACCTAAAGATAAACTAGACTAAGTTATTCTTAACTATTTCCTATGTGTCAGAATATCCTAACAACCTAATGATAACCAACCATATAGTGTATTTGATGGAAAGTCATAGAATTATGGTACATAATGGGCTAAAAACCTAAGGTTTTAGGGCATGAATGGTGATTTTTTGTGATGAAAACATGGGCATATTCGAGCCCAAAATGCCCCCATGCCTGAGGTTTTTCATGCCCTCATGAAAAAAAATACTTTGCTCATATGTACGTTTTTATGGAATCATAGCTTTAGGTAGGGTAAGTTCTTATGGAGTGACAATGCATGAAGATTTGATTTCCATAGATTTTATTTTAAGAGCGATACAAATTGAGGAGAAAAAATAGATATGTTAGGAGAAAAATTATGAATAGGATGATAGCTGATAGTGGCAACGGTGGATGAGATGAGGTGGTGATGCTAAAATGGGTGCTTGCATGCTCTGTTTTTGCGAGGCCAATTCCTATGGATAGTTCCTTCTTGAAAGGAAAAAATTCATTCACCCTCTATTGGATTGAAAATATGCATGAATGTAGGAGGGGAAGGCACTATAGTTACTGCTTTTGTTTACATGAACCAATATGATTATGAACTTTTTGGAGTAGCATGCAAATGGATGGTATATGGAAATCCATATATACAGAATATGTAGTGGTTAACCATCAAAGATTTCTTAAATATCTAATCAATTAAAGAATATTAAGCCACCTATAACTCAATTTTTACCCTTTTTTTATGTCCTCGACACTGCAATGTGAAGTAACTGATGGAATGTCTAGAGTTGATGTAACTGTTGATATGACCTGTTGAAGAAGATGAAGGATAAGCTAAAGATGTTAAAAGGTCTCAACATCCACACTATCCCGAAAATGTTGATGCATGGGTATTTTTCACCGTGGCTTCCCGAGACAACACAAGGACCATTATGAGCAATCCTCTTTATTGAAATAAAGGAAATAGGTTAAATTAAAGAATAATTACTTCATCATGATCAAAGCCCAAAAATGGTGCAAAACGATAATGAAAACCATGAGTAAACATACAGTGAAAATGTTAATTTGAACATGAAAATTCCAATAATCTCTCTCCCCCCATGCCGATCATCTTGCACGTCTGCATGCAAGAAAAAACTCGGACAAAGACTAAATATTAATTAAGACTAAAGAGCTAGGGTGTCTATATTAGAGTCATGCTTTAAACTATAGGGCTAATTAAGTGAGAGCATGTCAATAAGTTTTATGTGATGTCATCTTCCATTGTGTCAGAAGATAAGAAAAATTAGTTACCATGGATTCAATGATGTCAAGACTTACCTTTATTATTCCAAAAGAGTAACTAATGTTAGGGCTACTGAAAGAATACTAACAGTGTCATTACTGCAGGGATAGAGTCATCCTAAAATGTTTAACCATAAAATTTTCCACAAAACATCTCAAGAGTAGTCCAAAGTAGTAGGTCTTCACTTCCAATAGCCTCATTATTATAAATAGAAGTGACTTTATTTTAAAAACCAATGCATTAAAATTGTTAGAAAAAGGGAAAAATAAATATGACAAAATGATTCCTTTTTATGATGATTGTCTTACCGTTACCCAATCATATAGTTGAAGCTCCTCTTATTCAAGAAATTTCAATCACCTACACTAAGGGTCTCACATACATGAAAACCAAAATATTTTTTGAAAGATAGAAGTCCAAAGAACATTATCGAAATGATCTTAAATCCATTCTCAGAGAGATGTGATAATGAGTTCAGGGAAAGAAAAAAACAACCGAGTAAATCATAGTGTAAAATTAACTTTAATACCATAAGCACGGCCCCGCTGCCAACAAGAATCTATAGCCTCAAGAGGGATGCCTCCTAAACCAATGAAATGTTTGTGTCCCACCTATTATATATAGATTTAGAGTCATTTAAAAGAATTTACTTTAATTTGGGAATTAACTTAAGGTCATTGTCATGTCTTGGTAATCAACGAATGACAGTGCCATTCACAAGAGATAACAAGAATTAACAAGTCGACTCATGAAAGCCATTACCATGGCTTCATGACCTGCAGCAGTAAAGTCATTCTCATTAAGGCCCATGATCATAGTAGGTTATATCTTAATGAGACCTCCTATCCCTCAATTAATTTGTTTGTGTTAAAAAGCTTTGATTATGATTAACTTGAAATAGTTTATTTAATAGGTGTAAAGTCAAATCTACTCCTTAAGAGTGCAGGATGGCATGAAAATTTTTTAATTAATAATCTTTACTGGTTGGTATTGCTACCCTAAAGACTTATTTAAAAAAAAAAACATCTCAGATAATGATTCAAATATTTCTCAAGTTGGTCATGCTAGGGTTCTTATGAGAGCTCATCATGGTTTTATAGGAGTGATCCACCCTAGGAGTATTCCCATTAAGACTGCGAAGAGGAACTTGAAAAGGTTTATTGGATGACAGTATGTCAAGATTATGAATTGAATGTATAATAATAACAATTTCCGTAATTGTCCCAGTAAATAATCTTTGTCCATAATCAAAGTCACTTTAATATATGAGGCATTAAGAGTGAACTTCTTCTCACAAGTCTTACCACAAGAGTGCATAGTGAAAAAAATTTCAATGGTTGTGCCTTAAGAATTGGAGTTTTAAGAATGATGATGTAATAATTTTATTTCAAATGAAAATACTACACTACCCTACTTTAGAGAGAGGAAGATCCCCTTCAAGTGTAGTACTTCCAATGCAGCCATGTGCATAGCAATTTGCTAAATAAACTCACACTCAGTTTTAAAGAATAAACTTCAACACATACCAGAGTATGAGAAACTAGTTGCTTTAATTGATATGGTACCAAGATTTGTTAAACAAATATAGAATAAGGTGTATTAATGACTAGTTGAAAGCATGATTAAATGAGATCCTCACATTTATGATTCTCCCACTTATGCACGTATTCCACAGTTTGATAATCCCTCTCTTGGAGGTATAATGGATCTCGTGAAATACATAAGATAAATCCATCAAGTTTAGGTTCAAATATATGCTTTTCAAATTGACAAGAATGGTCATGGGGAATTCTAGGGTTTTGAGCTTCAAAAATACTTTTAGAATAGGTTCTAATTATAGATTTCTCTTCTAATTGTCTTTCAATTGGATTTTCCTTGGGTGAATATTTTGTAGCGATAGGAGATGCTTCCAAACTCACCCCTTCCCCCAACCTTCATTAGGAAATTTTGAGGTCAAAACACAACCTCCTATGGAAATTATAAAATAATAGTGGAAATAATAAAATAATATTTGATTACATCATAAAAGTTTAGAGGGAAAAAAGAAAAAACTACGTTTTAAACTCGTGTTTTCAACTTATCTCCCAAATTGTTTACTTAAATTTCAAGAGTAAGTACTCGTTGAATGAAATATTTAATTCCTATCCAAGGAGTACACATGTTGCATACTTTCAATGGATCCCGCTAAACAAAAAATGAGAAATACATGTAAAATGTGATTGCAATTACACTTTTTCATGTATTTCTCATTTTTCGTGTAGAGAGGTCGATCAAAAGTATGAAACATGGGTACTCCTTGGATGATGAAGTAAATTTTGGATTAAATGAGTACTCGTGCTCGAAATTTGGGTAAACACTTTGGGAGATAACTTGAAAATATGAGTTGAAAAATTAGTTTTATTATTTTATTATTTTTTAGTATTTTTACCCTTTTACTTAAAAATGTTTAATCATCCACCATGGTTGACATCATCATCTTTAATCCTATTGGTCCTTATGATGTTTATTTTTGTTGTAAATTTTTCTTAGGAGGCCCATTTTAGCCCACAAAATTCCCCTGATGGAAGATATATAATTTTTTTCAGTTGGAGAATCAATAGGAAAAACAAGTGTTTTAAATTGTTTTGCAACCTCCTTGTTTCAATTAGGCCTAAGATATTGTTTGGGCTAGGGTTTGAACTAGGGTCTTGGGTAAGGCGTGAACTAGTCTTTGGATTTGGATTAGAGTTATGTCTAGGGTTTATGTTAAGGTTAGGATTTGAATTAGGTCTAGGGCATGGATAAGGGCTAGGGTATGGATTAAGGTTAGGGTTAAAGAAAGGTTGCAAAGGTACTTGACACCATGAAGGATGATAACTTGATGGCACATATGATTGTAGTTGATTTTGCATGAAATTATGCCCTGGGGAAAACCATTCTTGAGGCCATGGGGAAGAGGAGATCCATTAAGAGGGCTAGTGTGATCATGAAGTACAATATTAGATTGGAGGAGGATTAAATGTTTTCCATGGAACTACATGATTATAAACATGTTGATGAACCTGCTAAGGAAAATAAACATTATTACAAGTATCAAATGGTGTTGGGTTTTGAGTTATGCCTAGTGGTTGATTTGATTCCTTACCTGATTCCCTCATTACCTTTCATAATCGTGGCAGTGATGGCCAATGTTCAGTTGCATGACCATCCTCAAAAAATTTTCAAACTTTCAGAGGTCTAAGTGGACACTTTCCAAGGAAGTTCTTCCTTCTACACTTGGCACAAAATATAATCAGTGGTTCTTCATCCTTCTCCTATTCCTAAAAATCATCCAATTTTAAAATCAAAGATTTTATAATATTAAATTTATGTTCAAGAAAAATATTAAATTCATTCTCCTTTATCTATACGTAAATTGATGCAGAATTTAGCAATTTGAAATTTATTGCAGATTTGAGAAATTTTGCTAATTTCCTTCTAGAGGTCGACATGAGTGAGTTGGGTAGAATCTAGGTTATGGAGAGGTATTATAACACAATTTATAACAATAACCTCTCTCAGTTTCTCCGGAAGCATGTTGAAATGTCAAAGCCCTAAATTGGGCATTCTCGTACTCAACTAGCTTGTGAAGGGTTTCGGCAATGGAACCTTATGGTAAATTTACTTAACAAAATAATCATTAGTAAATCAAAGAATAATCATATTTAATCATATAAAATATAAGAAACCTAATTATAACCAACCATATAGTGTATTTGATGACAAGTTATAGAATTAGGGTACACAATGGGCTAAAAACCTAGGGTTTTAGGGCATGAATGGTGATATTGCATGAAGAAAACATGGTCATATTTAAGGTGAAACAGTGACTTGGATGGAAGGTGGTTGATGAAAACTCTTTTTTGATAGAAATCATCAATTCTTGATATAACCAACTTTATTTGACCAAAAAAATCCAAAACACGGTTGTTTGGAAGATTTTTACAAATCTGGAATTTTCAGTTTTTAGATAAATCAGCCTCCAAGAACCCTTAATATGTCCCAAAATGTAATGAATTCTAGAAACTTGGTTTAGGTGTAATATACTTGCTATACTAGGACCAAAACCCATACTCCATAATTTGTTCATTTTCCTTTATATGCACGGAAATTGAGGCGTAGTTTAGGAATTTGAACTTTATTGCAAATTTGGGAACATTTGCTAATTTCCTTTTATAGATCGACATGTGTGAAATGGGTGGAATCCAAGTTATGGAGAGTTATTATAACACCAATTTTTACTATAACGTCTCTCGGTTTCTCTAAAATCATGTCGAAAGTGTCAAAGCCTTAAATGAGGTATTCCCGTACTCAAATGGCTTGTGAAGGATTTCGACAATGGAACCCTGTAATAAATGTACTTAACAAAAAATTCATCAGTAAATCATATCATAATCATATTTAATAATATAAAATATAAGAAAACTAATGATAACCATCCATAGAGTGTATTTGACGGCAAGTTATAGAATTATGGTATATAATGGGCTGAAAACCTAAGGTTTCAGGGCATGAATGGTGATATTGCATGATGAAAACATGGGCATATTCAAGCATAACATCCTCACATTATTGAGGTTTTGCATGCCCTCATGCAAACAAATACTTTTCTCATATGTAGGTTTTTATGGCATCATAGCTTTAGGTATGGTTACTTCTTGTGGAGTGACAATGCATGAAGATTTGATTGCCATAGATTTGATTTTAAGAGCGATACAAAATGAGGAGAAAAAATAGATATGTTAGGAGGAAAATTATGAGTAGGATGATAGCTGACAATGGCAATGGTGAATGATATGAGGTCGTGATGGTAAAATGGGTGCTTGCATGCTCCATTTTTGTGAGGCCAATGCTTATGGATGATCCTTCTTGAAAGGAAACAATGAATTCACCCTTTATTGGATTGAAAATATGCATGAATGTAGGAGGGGAAGGCACTATAGTTACTGCTTTTGTTTACATGAACCAATATGATTATGACCTTGTTGGAGTAGCATGAAAATGGATGGTATATGGAAATCCATATATACATAATATGTAGTGATTAATCATCAAATATTTCTTAAATATCTAATCAATTAAAGAATATTAAGCCACCTCTACCTCATGTTTACCTTTTTTCTTATGTCCTCGGCATTGCAAGATGAAGTAAATGATGGAATGGTTGGAGCTGATGTGACTGCTAATATGACCTGCTGAAGACGATGAAGGATAAACTAAAGATGTTAAAAGGTCTCAACATCCACATTATCCCGAAAATGTTGATGCATGGGTATTTTTCACTGTCGCTTCCCGAGACAACACAAGGACCATTATGAGCAATCCTCTTTATTGAAATAAAGGAAATAGGTTAAATTAAAGAACAATTACTTCATCATGATCCAAGCCCAAAAATGGCGCAAAACGATAATGAAAACCATGAGTAAACATAGGGTGAAAATGTTAATTTGAACATGAAAATTCCAATAATCTATCTCCCCCCATGCCGATCATCTTGCACGTCTGCATGCAAGAAAAAACTCGGACAAAGACCAAAGATTAATTAAGACTAAAGGGCTAGGGTGTCTATATTAGAGTCATGCTTTAAACTATAGGTCTAATTAAGTGAGAGCATGTCAGTAAGTTTTATGTGATGTCATCTTCCATTGCGTGAGAAGACAAGAAAAAGTAGTTACCATGGATTCAATGATGTCAAGACTTACCTTTATTATTCCAAAAGAGTAACTAATGTTAGGGCTACTGAAGGAATACTAACAATGTTTTTACTACAGGGATAGCATCATCCTAAAATTTTTAACCATAAAAATTTACACAAAAAATATCTAGAGTAGTCCAAAGTTGTAGGTCTTCACTTCCAATATCCGCATTATTATAAATAGAAGTGACTTTATTTTAAAATCCAATGCATTAAGATTGATAGAAAAAGGGAAAAATAAATATGACATAATGATACCTTTTGATGATGATTGTCTTACCGTTACCCAATCATATAGTTGAATCTCCTCTTATTCAAGAAATGTCAATCACCTACACTAAGGGTCTCACATCCATGAAAACTAAAATATTTCTGAAAGATAGAACTCCAAATCACATTACCGAAATGATCTTAAAGACATTCTCAAAGAGATATGATAATGAGTTCATGAAAAGGCAAAAACAACCGAGTAAATCATAGTGTAAAATTAACTTTAATGCCATACGCATGGCCCTGTTGCTAGTAGGAATCTATAGCCTCAATAGGGAAGCCTCTTAGCCCGATGAAAGGCCTATGTGCCACCTATTAGATATAGATTTAAATTCATTTAAAAGCATTTACTTTAATTCGGGAATTAACTGAAGGTCGTTATCGTGGCTTGGTAATCAACAAACGACAGTGCCATTCATAAGAGATAACAAGAATGAGAATTTTGACTCATGATGAGACCTTTTGTCTTCTAGTGTTTTAATTTGAAATCCATTACCATGTCTTGGTGACCCGTAGGAGTAAATTCATTCTCGTTAAGACCCATGATCATAGTAGGTCAGATCTGAATGAGACTTCCTATCCCTCAATTAATTTTTTTGTGTTAAAAAACATTGATTATGAATAACCTCAAATAGGTTACTTAATAGGTATAGAGGCAAATCTACTCCTTAAGAGTGCACGATGGTGTGAAAAGTTTTTAATTACTAATATTTACTGGTTGGTATTGCTACCCTAAAGACTCATTTTTTTTTAAAACATCTCAGATAATGACTTAAATATTCCTCAAGTTGGTCATGCTAGGGTTATTATGAGAGCTCATTATGCTTTTATAGGAGTGGTCCACCCTAGGAGGATTTTCATTAATCCTGCGAAGAGAAACTTGAAAAGGTTTATTGGATGATAGTATGTCAAGATTATGAATGGAATGTATAATAATAACAATTTCCCTAATTCTCCTAGCAAATAATCTTGGCCAATAATCAAAGTCACATTAAAATATGAGGCATTAAGAGTGAACTTCTTCTCACAAGTCCTACCACAAGAGTGCATAGTGAAAAAAATTTCAATGGTTGTGCCTTAGGAATTAGAGTTTTAAGAATGATGCTATAACAACTTTATTTCAAATGACAATACTACACTACCCTACTTTAGAGAGAGGAAGATCTCCTTCAAGTGTAGGAGTACTTCCAATGCAGCCATGTGCGTTATAGTTTGCTAAAATCACACTCATTTTTAAAGAATAAACTTCAACACATACCAGAGTATGAGAAACTAGTTGCTTTAATTGATATGGTACCAATATTTATTAAACAATGACAGAATAAGGTGTATTAATGACTATTTGAAACCATGATTAAATGAGATCATCATATTGATGATTCTCCCTCTTATGCATGTATTCCGTAGTTTGATAATCCCTCTCTTGGATGTATAAGGGATCTCGTGAAATACATAAGATAAATCCATCAAGTTTAGGCTCAAATATATGCTCTTCAAATTGACAAGAATGGTCAAGGGGAATTCTAGGGTTTTGAGCTTCAAAAATAGTTTTAGAATAGGTTCCAATTATAGATTTCTCCTCTAATTGTCCTTAAATTAGATTTTCCTGGGATGAATGCTTTGTGGAGATAGGAGATGTTTCCAAACTCACCCCTTCCCCCAACCTTCATTAGGGGAATTTTTAGGTCTAAACTGGGCCTCCTAAGGAAATTATAAAATAATAGTGGAAATAATAAAATAATATTTGATTACATCATAAAAGTTTAGAGGGAAAGAAGAAAAAACTATGTTTTCAACTTGTATTTTCAACTTATCTCCCAAATTGTTTACTTAAATTTAAAGCGTAAGTACTCGTTGGATGAAAAATTTAATTCCTCATCCAAGGATTACACATGTCGTATACTTTCAATGGATCCTACTACACAAAAAATGAGAAATACATGGAAAACATGATTGCAATCACATTTTTTCATGTATTTCTCATTTTTTGTGTAGCAAGGTCCATCAAAAGTATGAAACATGGGTACTCCTTGGATGATGAATTAAATTTTGCATTAAAGTAGTACTCATTCTTGAAATTTGAGTAAACACTTTGGGAGATAAGTTGAAAATACGAGTTGAAAAATTATTTTTATTATTTTTTAATTTTTTTAATCTTTTTACCCTTTTACTTAAAAAAATGTTGAATCATCCCCCATGGTTGACATCATCATCTTTAATCCTATTGGTTCTTATGATGTTTATTTTGTTGTGAATTTTTCTTAGGTGGCCCATTTCAGACCAAAAAATTCCCCTAATGGAAGATATATTAGTTTTTTTAGTTGGAGAATCAATAGAAAGAAAAAGTGTTTTAAATTGTTGTGCAACCTCCTTGTTTGGATTAGGTCTAAGCTACTGTTTGGGCTAGGGTTTCAACTAGGGTTTCGATTAAGGCATGAACTAGGCTTTGGATTTGGATTATAGTTAGGTCTAGGGTTTAAGTTAAGGTTGGGATTTGAATTAGGTTTAGGGCATGGATAAGGGGTAGGGTATGGATTAGGGTTAGGGTTAAAGAAATTTTGCATAGTTACCTAACACCATGAAGGATGATAACTTGATGGCACATATGATTGTAGTTGTTTTTGCATGAAAGTATGCCCTGGGGAAAACCATTCTTCAGGCCATGGAGAAGAGGAGGTCTATTGAGAGGGCTAGTATGGCCGTGAAGTAGAATAATAGATTGGACGAGGATTAAATGTTTTCCATGGAACTATAGGATTATAAACATGTTGAGTAACCTTCTGTGGAAAATAAACATTATTCTAAGTATCAAATGTTGTTTTTTTTTTAGTTATGCCTAGCAGTTGATTTGATTCCTTACTTGATTCCCTCATTACCTCGTAATCGTGGCACTGATGGCCAATGTTTGGTTGCATGACCATCCTCACAAATGATTCAAACTTTTAGACATCTAAGTGGACACTTTCCAAGGAAGTTCTTCCCTCTACAGTTGGCACAAAAGATAAGTAGTGTTTCTTCATCCTTCTCCTATTCCTAAAAGTCATCCAATTTCAAAATCAAAGATTTAATAATATTAAATTTATGTTCAATAAAAATATTAAATTATGCACTTGTGAATTCTTCACTGGATGACTTATACATCTATGTAGTAGCATCAAAACTCCTCATTAAATGATTCCTCAAAATACCATTTTATTGTTTTCAACAAGCCAACTAGTATATCTTGTCATCACATGGATTATTACACAAGGGTTCTTACAGCACCCCAAAAATGTTTTATCTTTAAAGATCTTGAAATTTTAATCTAAATGAATTAAAATTCCTAATTGCAATAAAGCCCACCAAACTTGCTTACTTGGACAACCAAAATTTGGAGCAACCTCACCATAGTGGATAAGTGTCTCTTCACTCACATCCTATAGTACACTCTCGGCCCTTTGCTTGTCCTGCAACAAAGTTCACACAAAAATGTTGTGAAAGAAAGTAGTCTCTAATCCCTTTAGCACCTCCATGGAAATGGTGCCAAAAAACTGTGTGAAATTATATGTTTGTAGTTTCTAACATTAAATTATCAATCCACGACTCAGAATCTTTGAGGAACAAGTGCAAGTAATGCCAGATCAAAGCATCTAACCTAAAATCAGCCATAAAATCACTGTAAAAGAACACATCATTAATTTTCCAGAATGAAATTATAATCTACCACTCAATTTGCTGGAAAGGACACTCATCTCATACTAAATCGAATGGAATTAATAAATTCTGAGCACACACCCTTCAAATCTTCTGGAAATCTCTTAGGAAACTTCAATCTACTTTTAACACTAATTTTCACTGTAATAAAAAACTCACTCAAATCCTAATCCTTGTTTTGAAGATAAAATAAAGATAGAACGATGCGATTCTACTAGATCACACAAAGAAATGCGAAAACATAAATCACTTTTAAGCTTGAGAAATCTATCAACCAAAACTCTTCTTCTCAAATGGAAATAAATCACACTTTTAACTACCAATGCAAGCTTCAGAAAATAATCAATTTAAACATAGCAACTCCAAGATTTAAGGTCTAATTTGAAAGATAAACTATGAGTATTCAATTTATCTCAGAAAATCACACTCATTGACTGGAATCAAAATTCATTTAATCTATCAATTCTAACTCTAATGCACTGTCAATATTCTGGAACAAAACTCACTCTACATTTAAAACTACAGTCGCTGACTCGCAAGCATTATAGAAACCAAACGCATATGAATAACAACATTTTAAACCTATGCATGCATTCCTTGTATTTCAAAATTAGTTCAAGACACAACAATGTAACAATTACTCAGATTCACTCTAGGGTTTCAAGAACAATTTTACTCGATGCAACAAAATGAAATTTAGAATTATAAGGAAATCAAAATTTTCATTCAATTCATAAGGGGAAAAATGACTTCTATGATTACTTCGGAAATTTTGGTAATGTTCTTTCTAAATTTGTAAATCAGATTGCACAACTGACATATTGTTAACACACATTAGTGGAATTCAATTTGATCTAGGTTTAATGGCTTATATGTTAACCTTAATATTTGTATAATGTTTGCCCAAATCATTGAGTATTATATCTCAAGTCGATAAGGTTCAATGATTTATGTGTAAAAACAAGAGCAAAGGATTAACCTTCTGACTTATGCATTGTTTTTTCAATTCTTCAAACGTCAAAAAGGGAGTGGTTACCAATTCTTAATGATCGAATCAGAATGTTGCTTCTAATTCTAGATGAAAACACTTTGATTAAGTTAAAAATTTCATTTATTGTGTGGTTCATGATCTAAATGAAAAACTCTTTGGATTAAATAGCAATTGAATTACGGTTTGATCATTTAGGTAAGGATTACAAAATTCATTTTAGAGTAAAAGGAAATGCTTCATACAAACTGGAAGCACATCTATGCATTTTTGGGCTTAATTTTCATCCTTTTTTTTAAAGTTATTTTGTTTTTAGAAGTTTTGGGCTTAATTTCAATTGTTTTTTTTTAAAGTATTTTGTTTTAAAAAGTTTTTGGCTTAGTTTTCAAAGGACCTTTTTTTGGATGTATTTTGTTTTTAGAGGTTTTTGGGATTAATTTTCATTGTTTTTAGAGGTTTTTGGGCTTATTTTGTTTTTATAGGTTTTTGGGCTTAATTTCCAAAAGACATTATTTGGACTTAATTTCGAAAGGACTCTTTTTAGGCTTGATATTCAAAGAAATTTTTTTGGAGGTATTTTTTGAAGTGATATTTTTTTAGAGGCTTTTTTGAAGTATTTTTTAAAGTGTCATTTTTTAAGAAGTTGGAATTAATTTTCAATGGACATTTTCTGGAGGTATCTTTTGAAGTGACAATTTTTTAGAGTACATGTTTTGGGTTGAAGTAAATCTTTTATAATGGTTTTTTAAAATTAGTTTTTATCTAACTTTTTAAATGAATTTTTTTTGTACGACTTGGAAGGAAATATTTTGAGCTTCGTTTCATTTTTATAAGACATTTTTTTTCTCAGATTTTTTAAAGTAAGTTTTTTGGATTGAAGTATGTATTTTTTGTAAAATTTTTAAATGAGTTTTTTTTTTTAAATTAAATCTTTTCTGATGTTTTTTTTCATTCAGGTTTTGTCTAAATTTTTGAAGGAAATTTTTTGAACTTCTTTTATAAAGGTAAATCCTCTCTGCGGACAAAGATGATCCCTCTGGTAACAAAAGGACACGCTAAATTGTTGCTTCCTAGTTAATGAATGAACAAAAGACATGGTAGATTGAACTACCTTGAATCCAACACTGTCGATGTTGTAGAACGAGTAGTGGCCTCTTGCTCCTGCCTTAGAAAATCAAGATCCATTCGATTTCATGCTCAGATACCTGCACATAGGACAAAGAACAAGAAAAACATATGACATAATAGTTTCATTCACAACTATTAACCAGTCAAAGAAGGATAAACATGTCACATCAAATAAAAATCATAACAAAATAGTGGAACCAAACAATAGTCATGTATATTAATGAGTAGAAGGATGAGTACAACTGATGCTTTGACATCATAGTCTCCTCTAGTAGGGTTTAGACGAAGCGTGTATGAAATGTTTGACAGGGAATTTGAACTCAAGCTCTCTTAGAAGTCATCGACTCGAGCTCTCTCAACACAATCTTTCTTACTCTATCTTCTTTAGCAGCTTAGCTATAGTATAATTCTCCTAGTTGACCTATTCAGTCGTTCAACTAGCTTCTACTAAAAGAGATAGTTTCTTATATAGAGGAAAGGGAGGAGGTTGGGATCCCTACAAAGGTGGGAGGGAGTCCTATCCTTTGGGAGAGTTCCAAGGGAGGTGGAAACTACTAACTAAAGGAAGGGTTCCATGGTTTTTTCAGTTCAACCACTCCCAATGAATCATCCCCTAGGTGGTTGGAATGGAACCTCTTCCACCATTTTTAAAAAAAATTCCATAAAAAACCTGGCGTGGGTGTCTAACTGGCACATACCGCCAAGTGGCGCGGGCTCAGTGTTAAATTTTGTGGTCGGCGTAAGGGTGTAACTGGATACTCGCGCTAAGGTAAAAATAGGGATTTTCACAACTCTTCTTAGGGAAATGTCAACAAGAAGAATGTTGCTTTCATAAAAAGGGATGCAAGGATGGTATTTGAAAAGCATGAAACTACTTATTGGTAACAAAAATGACCATCCAATGTGTGAGTTGAGGATTTCAGGGACAGTGACAAAATGCTGTGTAATAGATGCCCCCTAAAGCATGAAGTCTGAGAGAGAGGGAGGGGTGAACTGCTTTATGAGAACGTGTTTTAACCAAATACTGTTGTCGGAAGACCTGCAATTACAAATACAACTGATATCCTTGATACATGAATCATGTGGCATGGGTGCAGGCATCCATAATAGAGTATATAAAAAAATGAGCTCTAAGGTATGGACACAGCCATCCAGTAGGAAGGATCAATAAATATACTCAGGTATGGTCATAGCCATCTAATCAAGATAGTAATGTAATAATTTATAACGAACCACAAAAATCTACAACCTAGAGTTTATTAGACAAAAACCCAGGGTCTTGCACTCCATCTCAACCCGAACAAGTAGAATTTAGAGCATGTGAATTTATGAGCTGAAGTCAAACATGAAATAAAATCGTCTCATTATCAATAAATGATGAAAGCTACTAATAGAAACGAGAGAAACCACCAAAGATGACGATGGCCCTCAAGGTACAGAAGTTACAATCTACAAAATGTGAAAAATGATCTAACGTTGAACATCCGCAGAATCAGTCGATCAAAGGCCAATGATGTGAACCTTGCGTCCAATGCGAAAAACCCGCCATTGAGGCATGCAAGCTACAGGGTTCCAAAAGGGAGTCTCTAGATCAAATTCCTAGATAATGAGCTAAAGTCGACAGGAAGTGACTTGGTCGAACGAGGGCCATAAGGTTTCCCACATCATCGACATGAGACAAAGGAACATGATGAAAGTGGATCAGGACCAACAGCAGATCAGAGGAAGGTTGACAACTGTAGAGGAAAACTTCTCTTGAACATATCAACAACACGACAATGGATTTGGAAGTATTTCAAATCAAAGGATCTGAGGTCATGATGACATGTCAAAGAGAAAATGGGAGGTCAAAATAGATTACCCAAACCAATGAAGGAGTAAATAACGAAATGAGATGTCCCAAACCCAACACAAATCCAAACAAGTGCCATGTTCAAGAGCGACATACTGTCAACATAATTAAAACTTGGTTCCATTCCCCCCCACCATTTATGTCGAGTACCCCAATTGTTTTTTAAAATAAGCTTGAAGGGGATAGCATATGCTTGCACTATAATTTTGTCCTTCGGAAAAATCCAACCTAGTACATTTTATGAGCCCTAGGAAGGAGGAACTTGAAATAACATCATGGTGAGGAAGTCCAATGTCATTAGGGTTTAACGAGTCTAAAAAAGGGAGAAATTGACATCTTTTCATGTTTAGAGAGTTTGAAAAGAAGGTAGAAAAGAAAACTCCAGTAGTCCCTTTTCATAGGTAGTCTCACAGATCCGAAAAGGTCGAAAATTGTGTCTGAGAGAACCTCTTAGTCATGATAGGCTAAGGTATTCCTTTTTCGTAAATAATCCATCCCAGTGCGAAATAGGGTTAAACATATACTGAGTAGATATCATTTCACAAGCATTTAACGAGTTCAAAATGATAAGAATCTCGGCAATCTTTTCAATTTTATAGAGTCAGAAAAGAGATAAAAGATGACTCCAGTAGTGAATTTTTTGTCTTTTTACTGAGTCCGAAAAAGTATAAAATATAACTCATTACTTCATTATTGTCGCATGAAAAACTTGTTGCTACACAAGAGACATGTGTAAAACCCATTTCTCGAAAATAATATAATAAAATAATCGAAAAACATGGCCTAAAATCTAATTAGGGCTGTGAAAAAGTTATAAAATGCCAAAAATGGTAAAAATAATTACTTTTCACTTTCTACCTCTTGTGGAGCAATAGTTACCCATTTTAATGTGAAATCTTGCAACAACGATAGTAGCCAATCCAGTAGATCAATTGCAAATATGTCAACTCAAGGTAAAAGCTGGGATCCCTCTTGCCATTTAAAGTCATTTATTGCTTCCAACAATTTTTGATTTCGAATTTTGGGGGAGGAAATGTAAAAATTAGGGATTTACGGTTGGCACGGGTTTCGAGCACGGACTCGCGCCCACTGACCATTTTTTTACAATAGGGCATGCCCATTGGCGTGACTATTTTGGAAACAGTCACGCTAATGACAAAAATCATTTCTAGTGAGAAATTCTCATCAAATACCCCAATTTTTTACAAATTTAAGGTTCAAGATTGACTAATACCACTCATGTGTATGTTTTTGCGGGTAGAAAGAGGAAAAAAGGTCATTGAATGGAAAGAACGAGAACATAGTGAAGAATATGAGCTCGCCTTGGAAAATGAGGGAGTCATGGAAGCTCTCAGAAACTGTGGCTTGAAAAAATTCTTCCTACTACCATGTCTCTGAGCCCAACCAGAATTACTACAGTATCTTATCAGTATATGGGACGAAAATAAAGAGAAGTTCATCCTTCGGGATCAAGAACTTGAGATTGATGTTTCTAACGTGTACTTCATCACAGGATTATCGCGGAGCAGTGCAGCACTAATCCTAACTGGCACGCAGCCCTGCATGGAAAGCATTACCATGGTGATAGAGAGGGTATGCCAAGGAGCACAAAAGGGAACAAGTAGTGGGAAATTTTATATACAAACTATCCAAAATTTGACACTACGTGTGGTATTGCATACCAGCACACAGGCTGCAAGATCACAAGCACCACATGAAGAAACAAAGACACAGTTGCTTCTTACTGTGGACTGCATGGCACTGACAATATACAATTGGGCGTAGGTCATGACCATAAACATGAAGCTCCAACTAACCAAATGCAAGAATACCAAACAAAAAAAAATTCGTTATGGATCTATTCTGGTATCATTCTTCTTGGAATGACTACCCATTTTTCAGTGACATGAGGTTATATTCCCGACACCACCAGCGAGATAACCATGGATGGCTCGATGGAAATCTTTGATGCCAAGGGTAGGGGGTGGTCAAAAAAAGTCCTAGAGACCGGAATTATTTGATTGGCTCTGCTGACAATTAATTGTTGTGGAGGACTGGCCCTACTCTGGTATAGATTTCACTGATGATCCATACCTCCCACTCCCGGAGGGAGAATATTGGGATGAATATTTAGGTGAAACTCATTTTTAAGTTTTATGTGTATTACGATTTTTTTATTTATGCATGTTTTGACATTAAATCCATGTAATTTCAGATGTTGGCCGAGAGATACCTGCCGGTATGTCATCGATAGATAGGTGAATCCCGCGTAATTTCAACCCTGAAGGCAAGGGTGGCGAGGAAGATGAGATAGTGCGCAACCTGGAAGGGTTCACACGAGGAGTCCCAAATTATGTAGGTTCTTATGATATTCCTTGCGCCTACAAGAGACATACTGTAGGGGTGCCTAGGTGAATTCACCACTTGCTGAGGTGGTTAGTATTGGTCATGACATGTTATCATGATCACCATGCCAATTAGACAACTAGGTTTTATTTTATCTGCATATTTTGAGAGACATGATTTCTCGAGATGTAACAGAAACACACATGTATTTTTTGAAGTTAGTTGCACAAGGTTGCAAACATGCGATATATATATATATATATATATACACACATCTATTTCCCTACATTGATTTTTTACATATATGATGCTTTTACAGATTATGCAAATGTCTATCTAATATAATGTTAGCCACTATATCAGTTAATGTGTCCATTCATCTAGGAATATGTTGATAGGTAATAAAATCAAAATGTCTTTCCAACAAACGAGTACGTAAATATAATCTCATAATGTGTGGATTTCTAACTGAATAATGATTATTGAGTTGCAGAATGACAAGATGTGAATCTAGATTTACAAGCAATGTGTGTATGTCGAGGTTGATTGCCTCGGTTAATAGCTCACTGACAACGCTATATTTAGTGACACTGTTTGTAGTTCATCTTAGAAAAATACCTTGCAGATATATCAACTCACCAGCAGGATCATAAATTACCCAGGCTGTTGAAGACAAGTTCCTGGTACTGCTGGAAGCACCATTAACAAAACTGACATAAGGGGTAATAGAAATCTGCACAATAAGCAAGACCCAATAAGCAAGAAAAATCTCACAAAGCACAGCAAACCAAAAAACATGTAAAAATCAAAACAACACCTATGTACACCTATTACACATGAATCACTCACGCATAATATTTTTTGAGATACAACCCATTTCTGGGTTGTTCAAGAGGATCACCTTCATAGTCAATTAGCTCATAGGCCCCATTCTGCAACACATGTTTAACGATGTAGGGTCCATGCCACATAGGTTGAAATTTTCCTGCCCCGAGCTTATCATGAGCTTGGTCATATAGGAGGACGAGATCTCCCTCAATGAAAGAATGAGGGGAAACTAACTGATCAAAGTGAGCTTTGACCTGGTTTTTCTCTGCTTCAATAACGAGAGCATCAAAGCAGTGGGTTTCATCTAGCCTTTCTAAATAAAGGAGATGCTCTTCTTCTGGAAAAGTACTTCGCAGTAATTCAACAACCAACTTGAGCAAATGTATTTCACATTCAATTAGAAGAGTAGCTTCCAGGCCATAAACCAACTGGAAAGGAGTGAACCCAGTTGCATTCTTAAATGAGGTTCGGTATGCCCAAAGAGCCGAAAATAACATGACATGCCAATTTGATTTATGGATCCCAATCGTACGTTGAAGCATCATGACAAGAACTTTGTTCATAGCTTCAACTTGGCCATTGGCTTGAGATTAGTATGGCATTGTGCTGTCGTGATGCAGACCCAACTTAGAAGTCAACTCTGCCATCATATAATGCCAAAACTGGGAACCATGATCGATAATGATGGCTTGAGGGACACCAAACCTAGCAATAATGTGATTGAATATGAACTGAGTAGCTGTCTTACCATCACCGGCAAGTGTAGGCATTTCTTTAGCCCATTTGGTGAAGTAGTCCACTGCTATGATAATATAAGCATGCCTCCCAGCTGAGTGAGGGTTATATGTCATAAAATCGATGCTCCATTTCAAAAAGAGACCAATGGTAATGAGATGATGAAGAGCAACAGGTGGCACATGCAAATTGTGTTGATAAATTTGGTAATCATGGCATTTACGAATTGTGACAATACAGTCTTTGAAAGTAGAAGGCCAAAAAAAACCAGCATGAAAAATCTTCTATGCAGTAGCATAACCAGACATGTGACCACTACAGGCGCCACTGTGACAATCATTCAAAGATTTCTCTACTTCCTCGAGAGTTAAACATCATCAGAGTATGGAATCAACTCCAATACGATAGAGAGTATCTCCAACTATAATATAAGGTTGCGACTGATGGCGGAAGCATCCGCGGGCATCCTTCGTCAACTCATATATAAAATATGAAGTTTGGATATAGATAATCATATCACCGTACCATGGATCAGGGGTGCTAATCGAGAAAAGAAAATCATGTGAAAAGACCAATGATTTCTTATATTTGGCAGCAGTAAATTCCAAATCAAACTCTTGGAGGATGACAATCCACTTTGAGTATTTTTCCCTCAACAATTTTCGAGACAATATGTAGGTCATGGGGTTACATTTTGAAATCACTGTCACTGTACACAAAATAATATAATGAAAAAAATGTTGAACAGCTTGAACAGAGGCCAACACTAACTTCTTGACATGGGAATAATGTGTTTCAGGGTCGAGAAGGTTACGAGACAAGTAATAAATAACATGCTCATGACCATCATCATCGTCTTGTACCAAAACCATGGCAATTGTGCTGAAAGTGGCAGCCAAATAAAGGGGAAAATCACGATGATAATTTGGAGGGTGGAGGAGAGGAGCATTTACCAAAAATTCTTTCAATGCATTGAAATATTTCTGAGCTATCTCATCCCAGTAAAAAGGAATGCCCTTCTTTAACAATCGTGTGAATCCTTTAGCTACTTCAGTATAGTTAGGTATAAAACGGTGAAGAAAATTAGCTTTACCTTGTAAAATATGCAACTGATGAAATGAGGAAGGAGAGGGGAGATTGATAATAGCCTAAACCTTGAGAGGATCCAGGTGAATCTCATCTTTTGAAATGATAAACCCCACGACTCTACCAGAATCAATGCAGAAGACACACTTGTGTAGATTAATCCAAATGTTATAGTGTTTACAACGAAGAAAAATCTGATGAAGATGGTCAAGATGGTCTCTACGCTTAGCTGAATGAGCTGGAATGTCATCCAGATAAGGCTAAATGATGTGACAAATATCATGAAAAGCATAATACATTGCACGCTGAAACGTGGTGTCGACATTCTTCAAAGCAAAGGGAAGCTTCTTTGTAATATTCCCAATTTTAGCTTCAAGCTAAAATGGAATATTATAGTCACATATATATTTTTATTTTGTTAAATAAAAATGGATAAAGTGGCCCATTCATGTAATAAACAGGAATAAAATCCCATACAATGTGAAAAGGGATCATCATGGTGCTAGATTTCACACCCTCAAGTGCGAAAAGGGTTAAAATGCAAATGGACAAGGCCTAATTGACCAAGTCAAACTACGTTGGCATGAGTTGGAGAGAAATAAGTGGTACAACATAGTTTTAGTGGAGTAATATTCCATGAGGGAGGAAACTTATAGAGGAAGGAAGGTGAAGGCTCATTGAGTTTAAAAGAGGAGAAAGACAGGCCATGGAGATTATCTTGGATCATTTGATTATTTGTCTATTGAGACAAATTGCTGCCTCTTGCTGTTCAGCAGAGCTGCAGTGCCCTCAGGCACAAGGGAGTCTTGTTTAGGATTTCCTCTCCTTCTTGAGTAGCTCATGAAGGATTTCACTCATCCTCCATATTCCAACATTCAGGCCATAGCATTAGCCATCTTCATCAGCGCAGTGTCTATAGCAGATTATTGTGCAGTGTAGCTGGGTGTTGCTGGAGGTTCCCACAACACCATTTCTAGCTGATCTTTCAGAGGAGGGAAGTTCTCTACTTCTGAGAGGTTAGTGAGGATGGTTCCTGAGCATATTCCACTATCATTGGTAGGAGGCCAACCATTTCCATCAGTCGCAGCGCAAATACTCTCATAGATTGCGTTATAGTTGAGCACATTTGCAGTGAGGGTTTTGTAGGCATGTTAGAGGGTGAGATATTTGGTGTAGGGATCAGACTTGAACTTCAAATTTCCAGAGGAGAAGGGCTCTTCATCAGATTCAGCCAGTCAGCCTTCTCCATTCCATTCTATGTATTGAGTTGCTGCAACTACCCAACATTTTTATAGTTTTTCAGATTTCAGCCAATCCTTCCAGGATTGACTTGAGGTAGTGATTGGGAGCTTAGATCTTCTCTCCCAATGATGTATGAGCCATGTATATGCAGATCCATGTTTTTTTTCACTCAGTACAGTAGTCTCCCTTCTATGACTATGCAGTCCCTATTCATGTGTATTTTGCTATGATGCAGCATTGTGTATTTTGGCATATGTTTCATGGAAGGCTTCTTGCCTTATTCCTTTTATGGTAATTGTATCATTTTGCTGTTGTTATTTCATAATAAAATAGCTCAAGGGTTTCATACATTTTTGCATAATGTTTACTCACTACTATTTCTAGTTTATTTCTTTATATTGTTGTAGCTGCATCTTTGGTTTATCTTGCAAGATTCCCAATAGTGTTGTATTCCCTCTTGGAGATATTGTCCTTTGAAAATAACTCTATAGACAGACTCTGATAGTGGGCTAGGAAGCCAATGGAGTTCATCCTTCCTTGTGAAGGTGAAAAATCCAGTAAATACCCCTTCAGTCCATCTTTGGAATAGATTTCCTTGTCAATTGACAATGTTTCTAAAAAAGGAACATTACAGTGGTATCAAAGCATAATCTTGGCTCAGCCTGTGGATCTTCTCCAATATTCCATCTAAGAAGATGAGGAAGAATCCACTTTGTGGAGCAGAAGAAAGAAAAAGGAGATGAGCTAGCCAAGCTTCTCCCTCAACCCACCCAGGGCTTTCATGCGAGCCACAAGCAAAAGAGAAGGGAGAGATTTGAAGAATATCCACAAGGGTTTGCAGCAGAAACAAATTCTAGGGTTTCTGATGAGGAATGTGAACATGTAGTCACATACTTTGATGCACAGCGCAGTCACATGTGTATCTTTTCATGGAGGATATGGGAAAAGGAGGAGAGGTGATCAAGAAGAAAACTCTTGAAGATTTTCAGAAGGAGTTTGAGTTTCAAACTCCGTCATTCAGAGATCATCTCACTTTCATGGAATTTTTCAAGTATAAGGTGAAGGAAATCCAACAGAAAGATAGATTTATTCTATCTACTTTTAGGGTTCCACCTACATGTTCAGCCAAAGTATGGGTAGAGGAGCTGAAGACCATGTTGCAGCAGCACAAAGTTTCCAAAGGAGATGCTATCAACTTTGCAGCGCTACACTTGAGAGGTAAAACCTATGCATGGTGGATATTTGAGTCATGTTCTTTAGAGTATGCAAATAATTATTTCCATTTCATATTCATTGAAGCAATAATGGGAATATTTTGTAGGAGGAAATCCGAAACACATGCAGAGAACAAACCAAGACTTTGCATGTAAGGGAAGGAAACATAAACTCAAATCCACTTCAGAACATTGTTGAAGGCTAACATCTTGCATCACACCTTGTTAGAGGCAAGATATCCATCTCATATTCTTGCACAAGAGAGCATGGAGGTCTCTTTTTCAAAAGGAGATCATATTTTGGAGAGGTTGCCCCTACATGTTGGTGAGGAGGAGGACAATTGTGTTGGTATAGCTATAGTTGATCCAGTGCCTCATGCAGAGGAAAGAGGAGCTCTTGCTCCACATAGAGGAATTCTTGTGTCTTTGCAAGAAATTCCCCAGGATCTTCCATGTGGAGATCAAGGCACAACTCATGATACATATGTGCCATTGGTAGGGTGCAGAGCTATGGAGATAGAAGAAGATATAGGGAGGATGATCAACATCATGTGATGAGGAGCACACACCCTATCTATTTTATGAGGCTGATGCACCTAAGATGATGATTGGAATTCACAATGGAAGCATGAAGGGTTTTCTCCATTCATGCATTCAGTCATATCTTGATGATGATGCTTCACTGCATGGAGACATTTCATCGAGGAGGCCATGAGATCAGAAAAGGAGGTTGGATGCTACACATTTGGGGGCATCACACCTTGATTTCAAGAGGTGGAAACCTTCGGAGGTTTTAGCACAGCACAGAGAGTTTGGGATATACTGAAGGAGGAGGGAGACACTCTCTCATTTTTAGCATCAACCACTCTCATCAGTCATACTGTGCTGGAAGATGTTGCTACAAGGATCGAGGATTGCATCTTCATGATGCAGGATGGCTGCTCCATAGATTTTGTGAGATAAATGAGACTTCCTTTGAGGAAGGACTCTTTCATGCGTTGGAGTATATGGAGGCCACTTATAATTACATTGCCCAGGATCGGGAGATTCTTTAGAGATGATAGTCTGTCATGGGAGGCTCATTTTCAGAGATCATCATTTCTATTTCAGCATGAGTAGCTGCATGATGGGCATGGTAGCAACTTGGATGGTAAATTTTGCATGAGGGGATGTCAAGGTAGCAGACAGCAACGTGATGCAGCACTATATTGCAGAACACCAGCACTGTCTAGGTGGAGGATTGAACCAGGATGAAGGACTCAGCTTTAGCTGATTATTCCATAGGATCCTGATGGATGCATGTGTTTGGATGGCTTTGATGGAGATGGCAGACACGTAGTGGATGATATGATCATCTATCATCATGGCCGAATCTTCTTGGCTAGATTTTCTAGTCTCAAGGAGAAATTATTTGCATGCAACATATGAGGACTTCCTAGCTATGCATTTGGATGCATAGTTTCCCTGCTAGAGGAGTTCAATTGGGATGGAATTCGGCATGATCTACATCAGCATATGGATAGATGCAGAGCCCAGTTGTTTTTGGAGAGGTTGGTACAACCATTCCCTTACACATTGGAGGAGAGGGAGAGCATTCAGATGAGCCATTTCAGCTCAAGATCTCAAGTACAGGGTAGAGAAGGTATAATTTCACATTGTGTAACCTCTTTAATTTATATGAGTAGCATATTGATCAAGGAGGATCATTCCTTCTTGCACTTGGTATAATGTACTTGCAGCTACTTGTAGCCTTGATCTTGGCTATTTTGTGATGGTTGTGGGGGAAGCCACATACTTCTTGGTGTGCACCATTTGCACCAAATTGTGATTTCATGTTTCATCTTATGAGGAGATGTGGTGGCAACAAACAAGTGGCTAGTACAACACTTGTTACTTTGATTTTGAGGCAGGCCGAGGAGGCACTGCACAGGTTCCATGAGTGGGATTTGGAACCACTCTCCAGTTGTAATTTGACAACTTGTTTCTATTTCATATTGTTTCTTATGTATTTCTGATGTTATATACCTATTAAGGAGTAGTATTTGGAGAGAATTGTATGTACATCCCATTGGGAGCATGATTCTCCCCATTATGCATGTTTTATTTTGCAGGAGATACCATGGGAAAACCATGATTGCCACATTGCTACTTGTACCCTATAGTGGGAGGGACCACTTGGAGAATTTGCAGAGGTATTTCATGGCTGATTTTCTGGATGGGGTAGCTTGGGCCATTCTTGGACACCATACTATTTCAGCCCAAGCATAGAGGCAGCCCCATGAACACTTCAAATGGAGAGAGCCATCTTGAGAAGCACAAGCACACTATCCATTCAGCCCCAACACATTACAGAAACCGGGGGTTTAGATTTTCATTTGATGGTAGCATGGATGAGAGGATCATCATTGGGAGGAGAATTACCCCATGCATATCATCAGTCCTACCTTAAGGAGGCCACATTCCAGTAGGAGGGATTCCACTACACCTTCTATCTTTCCATGAGGAGCATCATTTTCAGTTGCATACTTGGGAGAGAGCATTGGAGGGAAAATTTATTGTAGCATATTTGAGCAGTGGTGGGGCCATTGATGAGGAGGCCACAAGAGAAGAAGGGGTGAGAAATTTTTTTTCTCTCTATGCAGTTTCTTGAGGGCAAGAAACATGTGGGAGGGGATGACTGTAATATTCCCAATTTTAGCCCCAAGCTAAAATGGAATATTATAGTTGCATATTTTTATTTTATTGAATAAAAATGGGTAAAGTAACCCATTCATGTAATAAACAGGAATAAAATCCCTTACAATGTGAAAAGGGTTAAAATGCAAATGGACAAGGCCTAATTGACCAAGTCAAACTATGTTGGCATGAGTTGGAGAGCACTAAGTGGGACAACACAGTTTTAGTGGAGGAATATTCCATGAGGGAGGAAAATTCTAGAGGAAGGAAGGTGAAGGCTCATTGAGTCTAAAATAGAAGCAAGGCAGCCCATGGAGATTATTTTGCATCATTTGATTATTTGTCTATTGAGACAAATTGTTGCATCTTGCTGTCCAGCAAAGTTGCAGTGCCCTCGGGCACGAGGGAGTCCTGTTTAGGATTTCCTCTTCTTCTTGAGTAGCTCATGAAGGATTTCACCCATCCTCCATATTTTGGCATTCAGGGCATAGCATCAGCCATCTTCATCAGCACAGTGTCTATGGAAGATTATTTTGCAGTGTAGCTAGGTGTTACTGGAGGTTCCCACAACACCATTCCTAGCTGATCCTTTAGAGGAGGTAATTTATATACTTCCAGGAGGTTAGTGAGGATGGTTCCTGAGCATATTCCACTATCATTGGTAGGAGGCCCATCATTTCCATCAGTCACAGTGCGAATACTCTCATAAACTGCGTTCTAGTTGAGCACATTTGTAGTGAGGGTTTTGAAGGAATGTCAGAGGGTGAGATCTTTGGTGTAGGGATCAGCCTTGCACTTCTGATTTTTAGAGGAGAAGGGATCTTCATCAACATCATCCATTCACACTTCTCCATTCCATTCTATGTATTGAGTTGCTACACCTACACAGCAACTTCGACATTTTTACAGTTTTGTGAATTTCAGCCAATCCTTCTAGGATTGACTTGAGGTAGTGATTGGGAGCTTAGATCTTCTCTCCCAATGATGTATGAGCCATGTATATGCAGATCCATGTTGTTTTTAACTCATTACAGCAGTCTCCCTTCTATGACTGCGCGGTCCCTATTCATGGATATTTTGCTATGGTGCAGCATTGTGTATTTTGGCATATGTTTCATGGAAGGATTCTTGCCTTATTCCTTTGATGTTCATTGTATCATTTTTATGTTTTTATTTCATAACAAAATGGCTCAATGGATTCATACATTTTTGCATAATGTATATTCACTACTATTTCCAGTTTATGTCTTTATATTGCTGTAGCTGCATCTTTGGGTTATCTTACAAGATTCCCAATAGTGTTGTATTCCCTCTTGGGGATATTTTCCTTTGACAATAACTCTATAGATAGATTCTGATAGTGCACTAGGAAGCCTCTAGAGTTCATCCTTCCTTGTGAAGGTGAAAAATCCAGTAAATACCCCTTCAGTCCATCTCTAGAATAGATTTCCTTGTCAATTGACATTGTTTCTAAAAAAGGAACATTACATTCTTATATGCAAAGGTACCCCAAGGACAGATAATGAAAATGTTGTGTTGATCAGTCAGGAGAATTTTGATCTAATTATAACCCAAAAGACCATCCATAAGTGAAAATATCTCACTCCTGGCATTTTCATCAATGATTTGATCGATGAAAGGAGTAGGATAATTATGCTTAGGAAAAGCTCGATTGATATCATGATATTCAGCACATACACAAATAGTGCCCTATTTATTGTGGATAGGAAAAATACTAGAAACCCATTCTGTCAAGGTAATTGGATAAATGAAACCAGCTTTGAGAAGCTTTTCCACTTCGGCCTTAATGGCAGCAACTTTCCTAGGATGCACCAGATGAAGATGCTGACGAACAGGTTTCAAATTGAGGTAAGTAGGAATATCATGTACCACGATGATGGGATCAATGGTGAGACTTTCTTCATGGGACCATGGAAAGACATCATGGAATTCATGAAAAATGCTAGTATAAACTTTTACTTCATCCAAAGAACAAGTAACCCCAATATGGATGTTCTCCAAAATTCCCGGTTTAATGGAAATGTTGATAGGCATCGTTTGAGTGATGTTACTCAAGTGACCTTCCATAAAAAATTCAAGGACTTGAATAGGTGTTTGAAGCAGAGAAGAAGGAACCGAAGAGGAAAAAAGGTGAAGATAGGTAGACATGGCTCTGATGCTTGGTAGAAACAAGGAACGATAATGACCATCATCCCATGACATATCTTCGTGAGACAAAGTTTCCACGATAGCCTCATCGGAAGGAAACACTTCTTTCAAAGGATCTGGTGAATCAAAATCACCAAGCCAAGGGAATTGAGAATAGATGTCGAGAGCCATTCTCGATGGATTAGAATCAAAGGACAGAGTGTCTGATGCAGTAATGAGTTCAAAATAATCAATCTCAATTGGACTCAATGGCATCAAATCCCCAGTCGAAAAAATATGTTCGGGATAAGGGATAACCCAAGGGTCATCGGTTCGAGAAATCATGTTGACCTTAACAATATTCAGCAGTGGAAGAGGAAAAACACCCATGAGGGAAGGATCCTTGAAAAGGCCTAGCCCTACGCTCTCATAGGGATTAGGAATCTTGTCCACATACAGAACGTTGTTTTTGGAAGAAGAAGTGAAAAAAGATAATTGATCTACAGTAATAATATTTCCTTTCTGTGAGAACTTCAAAACATGAAAGAGAGTGGATGGAATGCACAGCATGGCGTGAGTCCAACTACGATTGAGGAGAATATTATAACTGAGTTTTTCATCAACAAATTGGACTTCAACATTGATTGTCTTCCCTTCTAACATGATTGGTAAACTAGCGAGAACACCAAGAGGTTTAGATTCTCTTCCATAAAATGCTTCAAGGACATTGAGTGATAAGGTAAGAGCTGGAGAACCAATGGCTTTCCAACAAGTAGATGACATAACACAGGTAGATGCACCCTCGTCCACGACAGCCCAATGAATATTCAAACCATGAATACCAACTTGAGTGATGAGTGCAATTTGGTGTAGGAGTCGCGGGATGAAATTATCTAAATCGAAAGCAAGCAAGCTAGTATCGGCGGGATCAATCCCACTTATCACAAATAACAAAGATTTCCGTTGTGAAGGACAACTCTGAAGTACTTCTAACATAGAAATTGTGGATGACGCCTGAGCCAAATCCTCAACAATACTATAATGTTGAGTGGCACGGGCATTAGAATTGTACGAAGACTTATGGAGCATGCCTTCGGAGGGTGGCCACAAAATGAATTCGGTGCTAGGCCGTTGAATCTTAAGAGGGCCAGAAATAGGAAGAGGTGGAGGACCATCAACAATCTCTTTTCCTGTTTCCTGACTTGAACCAGAATAATATTTTGATCGATTATCAATAGAAACAGGTGCAGAACCATTCATCATGAACACTTGCAAACTAGATGGAGCAGAGGACTGAGGGTGCTCTACCATCTAAGTCTGCTAAGGGAAAGGATGTTTAAAAATGGTTGGAGCTCCTTGGATACCATTGAGCAATCGACTCACTTCAGACCATCAAGGACAGTCCTTGGTGAAGTGCTCATCATCACAAATTGAACAAGGATACTTCGGTTTTCATTGAGAACTATAAGTAGAACGAGGTTTTGGAGAATCCTATTTCGGGGTATCGTCTTTAGCCTTACCTTTACCCTTTTTCTTACCTTTAGCAGTGTTATCTATAGGATTGGCCTGAATAACATTCACTTCTGTAGGTGTGCCAAAATTCGATGTTGACTGAGAAGCTACATTATTGGAAGAAGTAGACTTCTGATTCCCATAGTTAGATGAAGGAGACTTCTGAGAAGCCTGCGATACAGCACCAATAATACCATAAACGGATGGAGTCGCTGGTGGTTTAGAAGCTCCAGGTCGAGGAGCATCATGCAAGATATCATATAATGTGATATACTGAGAGTACATGAGATCAAGGTATTGGGTGTAAGAAATGGCTTGTTCCTCGATCAAACATATCCCCATAGCAATATCTTTGGAAATATAATTGACAAAGGAGGTAGTGAACCAATGAGTTAGAAGCTGATGAGGTATCTCAAATTTGATCATGCGACGACGACGCCGCCACTTATGAATATGATCTGAGATATGAGTAGTTCGGTCCTATTTCATTGAAGTGAGGAGATGCATCCCAGTCTCATAGCAGATCAGTAACTGAAAATGTGTAAGGAACGCCATAGCCAAAGAATTGAAATCTTGGAAAACTCCACAAGACAGCTCAATGTACCACTTTACAGTGGGACTAGTAAGAGTTTAATGGAAAATATGGAGATGAATACAATAATCAATGTAAGAATTAGAAGAATTCCATAAGTGGTAAGTCATCACATGCATTTGGGGGCCTTCAGTAAGTTTACCCTCAAATTTAGGACAATCACCAGGAATCTTGGTCAGAACCGGAGGCCAATATGGATTATGAAGAATAGGATAATTTTTCAACTTCAACACATTGGGTAATTCCAACGTAGCAAAAAATGGTAACTGAGTATTGAAAGTCATTGGAGGTCCTTGATAAGGACCTATATGTACATTCCACCTAGTCCGAGTGGGATTATGTCCCCATATTTTCTGTCCTGAAGGATTCAGATCATAGGGATTAAAAACATCATAATTCGGTTGATACTGGGATTAAGGACTAGGATATTGAGTCGAAGCAGACCACTGAGGTCCTTGCTCACTATCATAAGGATTCTGCTGTGGAATGTAAGTAAGACTTTTAGGTTGCTGATAAACAGATTTATTTTGAGGGTACAGAATCTAAGGTGCACTATATACTGGTTGATTTTGAGGGTACGGAATATGGGGTGCATTATATACTGGTTGATAGGATATTTGAGGGTAATAAGCGCCCTGTGGCTATGCAGGTTGACCTTGCAGAGTAGGTTGAGCAAGCTACTGAGTAGGGTAAACAGGTAAAACCGACTGTGGAAACGAAGGAATCTGGTGGTGGGCATGTTGCAACGGTTACTGAGTAGGTTGAACCGGTTGTTGAACTGGTTGTTGAAGGCCACTAGGTTGACCTTGTGGGAAAGGTTGGCATCATGGTTGCAACGGACTAGGTTGTCCCTAATGACCAGTTTGACCTAGAGAAGGACCAAAGGGTTGTCCTAGTTGCACAATATTTGGGCCATACTGAATGTATGGCTGTGATTCAGGTGCAACAGGTTATCCCTGTGACGGATAAACTTGCCCCCTAGGACCAAAATATTATCCGGGTTGATTGAGAGGTTGACTCGAGGGACCAAAGGGTTGTCCATGATGGAGAAGAGGCTGTCCTTATAAAGGTTGGCCTTGTGGACCCTATGGTTTCCCTGTGGACCAGAAGCAGGGCCCTCTTGAGCTAAAGGTTGTCCCTGAGAGGGTTGTCCTTTTTAGCCAGAGGGTTGCACAGGCAGAGTAGATCCCAAACAATGAACAGTCTGATGGGGTCTTAAATATCCTGATAAGGATTAATAGCAGGCAAATAGACCAGATTACCATACACATCATAATGGTGTGGATAGATATATACAAGATTACCAACAACATCATAGTTCTGGAATCGAGGATTAGAAGGAGCTTGAGACTACTGAGAACCCTGAGAATTCCGATGTTGAACAGCCAACACATATTCTTCAAAAGTAAGACCACCAAGAATCACAGGAGTAGTGGAAACTAAACTAGAAGCCACACAAACTGTTGGTTGAACTGGAACAGATGTGACAGTAATTGACGAACCAGGAGTCGAAGGTGATAGCCCCAATGACAGTAGGAGCGAACTTGGAGGAGGAGTTACTGCACTGGATTGCACAATGGAAGCAACGCTAGACATAATCTATCTCAGAGATCTATATCCAAGAAGAAGTGAGACCAGCAATGTTGAAGATTGGGTGGAGGCACGAAATAGATATTCGGAAAGGAGTTGATATTCTCCTATGGAAATAGGCATTCCTTCACTGCCAACAGAACTAGAGGAATCCATATCTGAGTCCAAGGTAAGATCTTCGAAAAGACTACGAGAACTAGGAGGTACTGTAGCAGTAAAAAAAGGTGATCGAGACATAAGAGGAGGAAATTCCCCTTCTTCCCCAAAACCAGACCAAGAACTTGAAGAAGGCCAATTGAATTCTACATGCTCGTCAAGCAGAGATCAAGTAGAAAGGGGTTGGATAGACGGAAGAATAGGCTGCGAGAACTCGATAGATCTAGTGGATTGAGGGGTTTCAAAAGAATCATATGAAAAATAACCACTACTAGGAGGTAGTGAGGATGACGAAACTGGATGTTCTGCCACTTTGATTGTAAATCAGAACAGGAAGCAAAAGAGATAACCAATCGAAAATACCAAAATTAAGAACCAAGGTACCAAAATCAATCAGACCAAGTAACAAAATTTTAATGGGTGTGTAATTGTAGGTGATTAATTTTATAACACTGAAACCAAAATTCATTGTTTCATGTTTTAAGAGTCAAGAAACAGGAAGAAGATGACTTTAGTAAAATTCCAATTTGAATCGAGCATGAAATTACAAGTTCTCAATGATCTCTTATCTTATTTAAACATGAAAAGATCAAAATGAATTCTCAGGAATTCTAAGCAAGAGGGTGTACCAGGTTTCCGTGAACTGCCATATACACCTTAGTGATCAAATGAAACAAAAATGACCAAGGATTTGATGTACGTGCAGGTAGTCTCCCTGAATGTTGTGTTTGGTGTACCAAGGTTACAAGGAGGGAGACTCGGCTTCCTATGGATAAAATGATTGCAACCTAGAGGGATCTACCTTTATACACGCGATAGTACAGGGAGCACAAGTGTGTACTAGAGCTGTCTGAAGCCAAAAGTCGAGAGACGGCTACTAGGTTTTAAGACGTCGGAACATGTCTCTAGCCTAAATCACTAGAAATGTTTCGTTAGGTACCAATGTTGCATTAGGTTCATTGAGGAAATTTTAAATTTAATATTGAATTATGTTTCAATTTCCAGGCCCTATCAAATATGTAGCTCAACTTCCTAGATGCAAACTATATGAAAATGAACATCATTTCAATTTGATGAATGCTAGTTATAAGAAGGATAGAAATCTTTCAAACAAGAAAACAAGGAAAACATGCGAAGAAACTTATAATGCCCTTAATGCAATCAATTGAAAGCAAAATTCCTTCCTAGATTGACAAATACTAGTTATGTAAAGGAATGTTTCACTTTCGACACAAGAAAAGAATGCAAAGATATTTTTTGAATGATTTTGAATTTTCAATGAAATGAAGCACACTATTGTGGAGGTAAATCCCCTCTGCGGATAGAGGCGATCCCTACTAGCCCAGACCGAGTCTAGCAGCAATCGTCACACGCTATAGTGCAGGTTCCTAATCACAAATAAACCAACTAGCGATGAAGGCTTAACTAGAATCTAACGTTGTCGCTTGTAGAGAAAGTAGCGTTCTCGTTCCTTAGCTCCGGTAGATCACAATCCTCACGATCTCCATGATCAGACACCTACATACGCAAGCAAAAAAACAAACACAAGTGTAAAATCCAGTATATCCAACTACATATCAGTTAGAGAAGACATAACTCATCATCATAATCATCAACAAGAGTGGAACCATCACCAATATTTGCTTATCATTAATCAATCAAAGAATAATACAACCATAGATCTGACATTGAATTCTCCTTCGGAGGGTCTCCAGCGGAACACGTCTCGAAAAATCCTGTTGGGGATAGGACAAGCCTCTCTCTCTAGATGTCTTGACAATAATATCCTTGCTTGGATTTGGCCTTAGGTGAATGAATCAAGGCTCTTGCAGCATAAGGCTCTGATGGCTCTTGGGAACTTGGAGACTAGCTTGCAAAGGAGATGAGCAAGATTTTATAGATGGAGGAAGGGGTGTTGGGATCCTTATAATCATGGGATTGGCCCTATCCTCAAGGAAGCTTCCATGAGAGGTGGCAAACCACTTCCTCTACATGGAGATCCGGAGCCAAACCTCCCAACTCAAATTAGATGCCAGTTTATGAATTGGTTAGGAAGAAACTTCCGCCATTTATTTTTGAAAAACACTCCTTAAAATGGCTGGCGCGAGTTCGACTCTAAGACAGAGTGCCAATTGGTGTGCCCTCTTTGAAGGATTTCCCCCATTGGCACGGGTACTGAACTGGCTGCCCGCGCCAATGCAAAAAGGGGTGTTTTTAGGGTTTTTCACAAGGAGTTGTCTTCAGGGCAATGAAATTACATGCTTAGGGGAATGCCATGAAAGTGTTTTCAAGTTATGTCACTGCTCACAGGTCATGGAATGAACCCTCCAATTGTGTGGGATGGGGAATTGCAGGGACGGTGACAAATTGTTGTGTAACAGATGCCCCCTAAAGCATGAGGCTCGAGAGAGAGAGAGAGAGGGGTGAAATGCTTTACGAGAATGTGTCCAACTAAAAACACCACCGTCGGAAAACCGGTGTAGATAAGTACAACTGATATCTCAAATACATGATATATATGTGGTATGGGTACAGCCATCCATAATAGAGTTTGTAATAATCTAGATTCGAGGCATGGACGCAGCCATCCAGTGAGGATCGATAAATAGACTCAGCTATGGTCGCAGCCATCCAATCAGTGAGTCATGTAACCAATCATAAGAATCCACAAAATCACAGCCTGGATTATAACAGACAGAATCCATGGTCTTGCGCTCCATCTCGATCTGAACAAAGTACAAGTTCAAGCATGCGAATAAGTGAGCTGAAGTCGAACATGCAAGAACATCATTCGATTACCAGCCAGTAATGAAAGCTGTTGACAGACGTGAGAGGTATCACCATTAATGCCAATGGTCCTCAAGGTACTACAGGTACAATCTATGGCATGTGAACAATGAGTTGACGTCAAACACCCACAGAATCACTTGATCGGAGGCCAATGATGAAAACCTCACGTCGAATGCGAAGAACCTGCCATTGAGGCATGCAGACTCCAAGGTACCAGAAGGGAGTCCCTAGATCAGCTTCCTCGATAATGAGCTCAAGTTGACAGGAAGTGACCTTGATCAAAGGTGGGCCATAGTGTTTCCCACATCATCGACGCGAGACAAAGGAACATAATTTCTTTGTGAATTAGGACCAGACGAGAATCAGAGGAAGGTTAATATTTGCAGAGGTCAACTTCTCTTGAACACATGGCGGCACGATAGTGAGTTTCGCAGTCTTTGACATCAACGGATCAGAGGTCATGGCGACGAGGAAAAGAGTAGATGAGAGGTCAAAAAGGATCAACCAAACCCATGGAGGCAAGTGAAAAAATGAGATGAGATGTCCCCAACCCGACACGAATGTAGAGAAGTGCCATGTTCAAGAGCGACAAACTGTCGACACAACAATGATTCTAGTTCCATTTTCCCCCACCATTCCTGGCGCGTACCCCAATTATTTTGATAACAAGCTTGAAGGGGATAGAATATGCTTGTAATATAAGTTCATCCTTCGGACGAATCCATCCTAGTACATTTAACGAGCCTTAGGAAGGAGGAACTCGGATACCGTCATTATGACTGAATCCAATGTCATCAGATTTTAACGAGTCTGACAAAGGGAGAACTCGGTGTCTTTTCATGTTTAGAGAGTTTTAAAAGACAGCGGAAAAGTAAACTCCAACAGTACCTTTTCATAAATAGTCCCTCAGATCCGAAAAGGTAGAAAACTATGTCTGAGAAAACCTCCTAGTCGCAATAGGCTAGGGTATTCCTTTTTCGTAAATAATCTATCCCAACTCGAAAAAGAGGTAAACATATACTGGGTAGATGTCGTTTCGGGGCCACTTTAACGAGATCGAAACAACAAGGGCCTCGGCAATCTTTTCATGTTTAGAGAGTCAGACAAGAGCTGAAAGATGACTCCGAAATGACTTTTTTGTGTATTTACTGAGTCTAAAAAAGTATAAAATACAACTCGTGTCACCGTTTAAGTTGCGTGAAAACCTGTTGCTGCACATAAAGGCGAGTGTAAAATCCATTTTTGCCAAAATATATCAAAATATTAATAAAAAATGACTTCTAAAACATAATTAGATTTCAAAAAGTTATAAATAAGTCTCAAATGGTAAAAACAAAATTACTTTTACTATTTACCTCATTGGAGAACAACAGTGGTCCACTTTGTGTGCAAAATTATGATGGCGAATACGACTGATCCCAGATGTTATCCAGTTCTGTGCTTGTTCCAGGTAATAGGTGTTCCCTTAAGCTCCATTCCAATCCATTTTTTATATGTTTTTATTATGTATTAGACTTCTGGGTGAACCATTTTTAATTTTTTAGGGCTCGATCCATTGGTGTGGGTATCGGGCACGGACCCACGCCAATGGAAATTTCCTCACAAAGAGGTTGTGCCAATAGCACAACACAATTTTCCGCTCAAAATTTTGAAAATGCGAGCTATCTATGTGGATTTTCAAATGTTCCAGAGATCTAACAATGGATTTTTGATTGTGTTGATGCAGATATAAAGGCAAAAATGGTTATCAAATAGAAGGAGAGGGAACATGGAGAGGAAAACGAAATGGCTATTGAGAATGAAGCCTGCATGACTGCACTTAATAACTTTGGACTTAAGAAATTCTTTGTGACGCCCTATTTACAAGCTCAACCGGAGCTACTACAATACTTGGTCAGTATATGGGACGAAAATGAAGAAGTATTTAAACTTTGGGACCAAGTGCTGGAACTGGAGGTTTCCTACGTATATTTCATAACCGAACTGTCGTACAGAGGTCCGGTGCCCATCCTGACAGGCAGCAGACCATCTGGGGAAAATATGGAGTAGGTAATGGGGAGGGTGTGCCCAGGGGCACGAACCGGATCAGGAAGCGGGAAAGTGGACATCCACACTGTCTAGGATCTAGCACAGAGAGTAGTGCTACACACCATCACACGAGCTACGGGATCGCAAGCTCCACACGAGGCAACCAAGGCCCAACTCTTGCTAGCCGCTGAGTGTATGGGTCCAACACTGTTTGATTGGGCTACTGCAGTGACAACAAATATCAAGAGGCAGCTCACAAAGTGCAAGCAAGTCAAACTGAAGCAGTTTGGCTACGGTTCCATTTTGGTATCGTTCATCCTGGAACGACTACCTATCTTTCAGGGCCAAGGGGCCATAGTTGCTGAGCCGATACCAAGAGAGCCAAGGATGGCTTGCTGGGCAGCACTCATGCCCAGATCAGGAGGAGGCCAACAGATGTCCTGGAGGCCGGAGTTTTTTGGATGGTTACGGCGTCAGTTGATCGTGGTCGAGGATTGGCCCTATGCCGGGACCAATTTCACTGGAGACCCAGATCTCCCACTTCCAAAGGGGGATGACTGGGACGAGGAGTTGGGTATGATCTCTCTTTTTGATTTTTATGTTTTATGATTTTTTGGTAATACATGTCTGTTCTAATAACAGTTTTATATGTATGTAGATGTCGGCCCAGAGAGACCTGCTGGTATGTCTCCCATTGTACGGAGAACTCAGCCCGCAGCTGACCCTCAGGCGGAGGGTGCCGAGGGAGGAGAGTTGATCCAGAACCTTGAGGGGATTGCCTGAGGGATTCCAGACTACGCCCGGTTGGCAGATGTCCCAATGGCGTATCAGAGACATATGGTGGGACGCCTCCACCGACTTTTGAGACGCTTAGTGTGCGCGGTTGCATGTTACCACGAGCACCATGCGGATTAGACACCTAGGGCTTCGTTCATGCATATTTTTTGAGAGACATGTCGTCTCCGGATGTATTTAAGACGAACATGTATATTTTTTGATTTTATGTGATGCACACCATGTAAACATTTCGACACATATATATACATATCTATTTCTAGATGGATCTTCTTACATGTGATGATGTTTTGTTTATAAATTGCGCAAATGCCTATCTAGAACCAAATTAGCTACTGCATCTGTTAATGTATTCATATGTTTGGGTATGTGTTGATATGTAATATAGTCAAAATTTCTCTCCAGCAGACGAATACGCAAATACAGACGTAAAATGGATGGATTTCTTACTGAATAATGCTCGTTAAGCTGTAATACTACAAGTTGTGAGTCTAGATACACAAGTAATTCACGAATGCCGAGGTTGACAACCTCGGTTAATAATTCCAATACAACACTATATTTCGCGATATTATTTGTAGCAGGACCCAGACATACACCTTGCAGGTTAACCAACTCACCAGCAGGATTATAAATTACCCAGGCTGCCGAGGACAGATTCCTGGTACTGTATGTACACACACCACACTAAAAATAACTTCAAGCATAGTATTTCTTAAGGTACAACCCATTTCTAGGCTGTGCCAGCGAAACTCCTTCATAATCAATGAGCTCATAAGCCCCATTTTTCAATACTCATTTTACTATGTAGGGCCCATGCCACATGGGTTGGAGCTTTCCTACCCCGAGTTTGTCGTGCGCTTGGTCGTATAAGAGGACAAGGTCCCCTTCGACAAAGGAACATGGAGAGACAGATTGATCAAAGTGTGCTTTGACCCGCTTTTTCTGTGCTTCAATGACTAAAGCAGCCAAGCGGCGGGTTTCATCCAACCATTCCAAATACAAGAGACACACTTCTTCAGGAGAAGTGTCGGGAAAAAGTTCCACAACCAACTTTAAGGAAGGAATTTCGCACTCAACCGGAAGAGTTGCTTCCAGACCATACACCAATTGGAATGGTGTGAATCCGGTTGCACTCTTTGCTGACGTCCGGTATGCCCATAGAGCTGAGAACAATTGGAGGTGCCAATTGGACTTATGAATTCCAACTGTTCGTTGAAGCATTGTGACCAAAACTTTGTTCACAGCCTCAACCTGGCCATTTTCCTGGGGGTAATATGGCGTTGAGCTATCGTGTCGTAAGCCCAATCTTGATGTCAGCTCGACCATCATGTAATCTCGAAAGTGAGTACCATGATCGGTAACAATGGCCTGAGGGACCCCGAAACGTGTAATGATGTGGTTGAAGATAAATTGGGCAGCTGTCTTACCGTCGGCAGCTAGTGTAGGCATCGCTTTGGCCCACTTAGTAAAGTAGTCAACAGCGACGATTATATATGCATGCCCCCCGGCCAAATGAGGGTTACACGTCATGAAATCTACGCCCCATTTTGCAAAAGGGCCGATGGTAATGACAGGATGCAGAGGGAGGGGAGGCGCGCGCATCTTGCGCTGAAAAACCTGGCACGCGTGACATTTGCGGACTGCGACAATACAGTCTTTGAAGATTGACGCCCAGAAGTAAACCGCACGCAGAATCTTCTGGGCGGTGGCATATCCAGACATGTGACCGCCACAGGCACCACTGTGACAGTCATTTAAGACTCTTTCGGCCTCTTCCAGAGTCAAACACCGACGGAGTACCGAATCTACTCCAACCCAATATAATGTATCTCCTACAATGCGGTAGGGTTGAGACTGATGCCGAATCCGACGTCGGGCATCTTTGGTCAACTCAGAGCAGAAGGTTGACGTCTGAAGATACACAGTAATATCGCCATACCATGGGTCACGGGTACTGATAAGGAAGATGGTTTCGTCTGGAATATGTTCTTCAGAATGAGATGGGGGGGAGTTTGTCGAGAGGGAGCAAATAAGATCCGCGAAAAGCGTGATTTGGTCGACTTAGCAGTAGTAAACTCTAGGTCGAACTCCTGAAGGATAACGATCCATTTGGAGTATTTGCCCCCCAGTAATTGTCAACAAAGAATATATGTCATGGGGTTGCAATCTGAAACCACGGTAATGGTACGCAGCAGGATGTAGTGGCGGAAACGTTGCACAGCTTGTACAGCTGCTAAAGCTAGCTTCTCGACGTGAGCGTAACGCGTTTCCATGTTGAGAAGATTCTGTGATAGATAGTAAACAACGTGTTCGTTGCCATTATCGTCATCCTGCACTAGAACCATAGCTATGGTGCTAAAGGCGGCGGCCAAGTATAGAGTGAAATCACGATGATAGTTTGGAGGCCGAAGCAATGGAGCATTAACAAGTAATGTCCTAAGCTTCTCAAAGGATTGTTGAGCAATTTCGTCCCAATGAAAGGGAACGTTCTTCTTTAAAAGATGCGTGAATCCTTTGACCACTTCCGCGTAGTTCGGTATAAAGCGTCGTAGGAAGTTAGCTTTTCCCTGCAAACTCTGCAATTGATATAATGAAGAGGGTGATGGGAGAATGACAATGGCCTCGACCTTTAGGGGATCGAGGAAAATCCCGTCCTTGGAGACTATGAACCCCAAAAGACGGCCAGAATCCACGCAAAAGACGCATTTATGAGGATTGAGCTGGATATTATAGCGTCGACAGCAAAGGAAAATCTGGTGGAGGTGTTCTGGGTGGTCCTCTCGCTGAGCTGAGTGAGCTGGAAAATCGTCTAGATAAGGCTGAACGATATGGCGTATGTCATGGAACGCGTAAGACATAGCACGCTGGAAAGTATCTCCAGCATTCTTCAAGCCGAACGGGAGCTTTTTATAGGCAAAGGTACCCCACGGATAGATGAATGCAGTCTTGTGTTGATCGGCAGGTAAAATATTTATCTGATTATACCCGGAAAAACCGTCCATTAGGGAATAAATCTCACTCTCAGCACATTCGTCAATGATTTGATCTATGAAGGGAGTAGGATAGTTGTCCTTAGGACAGGCGTGCTTAATATGACAGTAATCAACACAGACTCTTATAGTACCATGTTTCTTATCTACAGGTACAATATTTGAAACCCATTCTGTGAGGGGAATCGGGTAAATGAAGCCCGCGTTCAGAAGTTTTTCAACTTCTGCTTTAATGGCAGCGGCTTTGCGAGGATGCACCGGGCGTAGGCGTTGGCGTACGGGTTTCGCACCAGGATAGGTAGGAATCTCGTGCACTACTATGCTGGGATCAATCCCAGGCATTTCCTCATAGGACCAAGCGAACACGTCTCTGAATTCTTGAAAAAGATAAATATAAACTCATATCTCATCAGGACAACAAGTTACTCCCACGTGTATGTTCTCAATTATTCCCGGTTTAACGGAGATGTCGATCGGAATATTTTGAGTGATGTTGCTCAGGTTTCCCTCTGAAAGCACCTCATGTGTCAATATGGGCGTCTGGACGATTTCACAGTAGTTAATCTCTACTGGAGTTAAGGGCATCGATTCTCCAAACTCAGCCACCTGCTCAGGCGTAGGGATGAGCCATGGGTCGTCAGACCTAGAGATCATATTAACTTGAGCGGTGTGCGGTGGTGGTGCGGGAAAAATACCCATGAGGACGGGGTCCTTGAAGAGACCGGGTCCTACACTGTCAGGGGGATTTGGGATCTGATCCATGTACGGAACATTGTTCTCAGAAGTGGAGGTGAAGAAAGACAACTGATCCACAGTAATTATTTTTCCCTCTTGAGGGAACTTAATAAGTCGAAAGAGGGTGGACGACACGCATAACATGGCGTGAGTCCAACTGCGACCGAGAAGTATATTGTAGTTAAGCTTGGCGTCAACTACTTCTACTTCTACGTTGACTGTCTTCCCCTGTAAGGTAATCGCTAAAATCTCAAGAACACCCAGGGGTTTTGATTCCTGACCATCGAATGCCTCTAGAGCATTAGGAGATGATGAAAGGACCGGAGAGCCAATGGCCTTCCAACTAGCAGACGACATGACATAGGTAGAAGCACCTTCATCCACAACGGCCCTATGAATGTTAAGACCGTTGATCCCAACTTGAATAACAAGAGCGATCTGATGTGGAAGTTGGGGGGTAAAGTTCTCTAAGTCGAAGGTGAGAAGATTAGAATCAGTGGGATCGATCCCACCGATTGTAGACAACAAAGCTTTCCGTTGTGACGGGCAACTTTGAAGAACTTTCAATGCAGACATGGCAGAAGGTGCCTGTGCCAAATCATCAACAATACTGTAGTGCTAAGTGGCACGGGCATTCGGATTATAGGAAGATCTTCGTAGAAAACCTTTAGAAGGTGGCCTCACAACAGGTTCAGCAGTAGGCTTCTCAATCTCCAACGAATCGGAGACAGGTGGGGGAGGTGGACCGTCCACAACTGCCTTCCCAGGTGCCTGACACGATTCGTTGTAATCCTTCGAACGCATAGCAATAGAGATAGGTGCAGCACCATTCATCATAAAGACCTGAGACCCAAATGGTGAAGATGGTGAAGGTTGTTCAACCATCTGTGTCTGCTAAGACAGGAATGGCTCTTTAAGAACTGTCGGAGTCCCTTTGGAGCCTTTTAGAAGTTGACTAACCTCGGATCGTTGTGGACAATCTTTGGTATAATGATCTCCTTCACAAATGAGGCAGGGGTACTTCGGTTTATGTGGGGAACCATCCTCGGTACGGTGTTTGGACTCTGGCTTTGGAGCGTCGGATTTGGATTTACCTTTGCCCTTTTTCTTTCCTTTGGAGGCTTTTTCCGTAGGATTAGCGTGAACTGCGTTAACCTCCGCAGTTTTGCCAGAATCGGGAGGGGCGGGAAGAGCAGAATTATTGGATGAGTTGGAATTCTTCTTCCCATTCGAAGATTTCTTCGAATTCTGAGAGACGGAACCAATAACACCATCCACCGCCGAGGTAGGTGGAGATTTAGAGGTTCCAGACCGTGGAGCATCAGGAAAAATATCATAAAGCGTGCCGGATTGAGAGTATACCAGATCCAGATATTGGGCACACACTATGGATTGTTCTTCAGTCACACACGCTCCCATAGCAATATCTTGGGCGATTTTGTTAACGAAGGAGGTGGTGAACCAATGAGTTAGTATCTGATCAGGTATATGGAACTTGATCAATCTACGATGATGTCGCCACTCATGAATGTGATCAGAAATGTGGGTGGCTTTGTCGTGCTTCAAAGAAGTCAGGAGGTGCATCCCGGCTTCGTAGCAGACCGGTAACTGAAAGTGAATCAGAAAATTCATGGCTAACGTATTGAAATCTTGAAAGATTCCATGGGATAATTCAATATACCACTTAGTGGCAGCACCGGTCAAAGTGCACTGGAAGAGGCGTAGACGAATTGAATCATCCACCCAAGATTTGGATGAACACCAAAGATGGTAAGTCATCACATGAGCTTGGGGGTCCTCCCCAGCTTTACCCTCAAACTTGGGGCAATCACCGGGTACCTTGGTAGGAACCGCAGGCCAATAAGGATTGTGTAGAATTGGATCATTAGTTAATTTCGAAACATCTGGTAATTCCAAGGTAGCCAGGAACGGCAATGGCGGATTGGACGGCATACTTGGCCCTGGATAAGGACCAGTACCTGTACTCCACGCTGGTTGAGAATATCCTTGCCCCCAGGGGTTCTGTCCAGCAGGATTCTGACCGTAGTGGATATAGGTCGTATAACCAGTCTGATTTGGTTGCTGGTAACCAGTGTATATGGCTTGATAACCAGAGTATGGACCTTTATTATATGTCGGCCCTATGTGAGCATCATGTGGATTTGGCTGTTGAGCATAGGTGTAGCCGAGTTGTTGAAAGTAATAGTTAGAACCTTGGGGATGGTTATAATTCGTTCGGTATTGACCATGAGAATAGTAACCGCCTTGAGGTTGAGTGGGATACTGATAGGTGGGACCCCGCTGAGCCTGATAATTAGGGCGCTGCAGTTGATTTGGCTGCGGCATTGAATAAATCGGCTGTTGGGCAGGGTTGACAGGATGAGCAGGCTGGCCTGGCTGAACAGGCTGACCTGGCTTAGCGGGTTGCCCTGGTTGAACAGGTTGACCCGGATAAACAGGTTGTGTCGGTTGTGCAGGTTGTCCTGGCTGTTGAGGAGCACTAGGTTGTGCCGGATGGGCCGGTTGGCCTGGTGGAGGGACACCAGGTTGTGCCAGATTGGCCGATTATCCTGGTGGCGGGATACCAGGTTGTGCCGGATGGGCCAGTTGGCCTGGTATCGGAATGGAGCCAGGTGGTTGCTGATAACCGGTTTGACCCGCAACAGGACCATAAGATGGTCCTGGCTGATGTGCAACGTTGGGACCAAGAGGATACTATGGTTGCAAAGGTTGAGAAGGTTGGACTTGCCCCCAAAGACCATATACCGGTCCCGGTTGGTACCCCGGTTGGCCTGTGAGTCCTTGAGGTTGCCCAGGTGGGACTCCAGGGAGAGGCTGCACGAGTTGACCAGAAGGGTTGTAATACTGTCCTTGTGGACCGTACAATGGCCCTTGCTAGCCCGGAGGGTAGCCCTGTATGGGCTATCCCTGCGGGTCATAAGGATAGCCAGGCTGGCCCGAAGGTTGGCCTTGAAAAGGTTGTCCTTGCGGGTTGTAGGGCTGTCCAGCCTGGTTATATGGTAAACCCTGAGCATGAAGTTGAGCCTCAGGAGCAGGTAAATGTAAAGGGTTCCCATGCTCATCGTACTGATATGGAAAGACGTACACGGGTGTACCATCCTGTGCATAATGCGAAAAGTACGAGCGGTTGGGATCTTGAGAGGACTGTCCGACCTCGGGGTTCAACTGTTGCAGAGACAATCGATACTCCTCTAGAGAAATGTTCTCCAGCATAGCAGATGCTATGTAGATGTCTTCGGGAAGGGATGTGGTCCTTACGGACTGGGTAGTAACGGCGGGTGCAGATGCAGCCACACAAACAGTGGGCATGGAGGGTACAAAAGTAACCTGAGGGGATGACGTAACGGGCGTCCGTGGAGACATCCCCAATGAAGGAACAACCGGCCTCATAGAAGGAGCTGATACCCCCATAGAGGCAGCGGCGGCAATAATCTGACCCAAGGATCTATACCCGGCTAGTAATGAGGGACCAGGTAATGACATAACAGATGGTTCAGGGTTGTCTCCTGGAAATAACCTCCGAGGAAACAACTGGTAATCTTCACCGGACGTGGGGATTTCCTCGCTAGATTCACTCATGTTTGAGCCTGCCGCTGGATCTCGTAACAGACGGCGAGGACTAGGAGTAATAACAGCAGCTATAAAAGGCGAACTCGATGTAAGAGGAGGGAAATCTTCCCCTACTCCCAATCCAAACCAAGGGTCGGAAAAGGGCCAATTGAACTCAACTGGTCCTCCAAAGGGCTGCTCAGACAGAACCAGTCCCCCGTCGGGAAACTCGGAAACGATGGGCTGTTGGGGTTCAGTAGAGGATTGAGAAGCCTCTGATGAATCATCCTTATATGGACTACCAGTAGAAGAAACAGAAGGTTCCGCCACTGTGACAACAATGACAAAAGATCAAGCACAACACACACGGGCTGAAAAAGAGTCAAGACACACAATCAAACGGCCAACAAGAAAAATCTAACAGGGCGTGTGATCGCGGGTGATTTATTTTACCACATTGAAACTTAGAAACTTCATCGTTTCATGTTTTAAGAGTCGAGAAATGGATGAAAGGTGACTCTATCTCTTTCAGTTTTGAAGCAAGCATGAAAGGACAAGCGCTTGGTGATCCTTTCAAATTTAAAGAGTCATAAAAGATCAAATGACTACTCAGGAATACTAGGCAAAGGGTGTACCAAATAACCGTGAACTGCAATATACACCTTGGTTTCAAAATGAAAAAGAAATCAACCAAGGACTTAACTTACGTGCAGACAATCTCCGCGAATGCTGTGTCTGGTGTATCACAGGTATAGGGCGGCAGACTCGGCTTCCTATGGATAAATGATAGAAACCTAGTGGGGTCTCCCTTTATATACTCAATGGTACGGGGAGCACAAGTCCGTACTAGTGCTGTCTAAAGCCAAGAGGCAAACGACAACTACTAGGTTTAAAGACGCCGGAACACGTCTCTAGCCTAGACCACTAAATGTTGCGTTAATGTTTCAATGCTGCCTTAGTGTAAATTGAATAAATTTTAATTTTTATCTTCAATTACGTTTCAGTTTTCAGGCCCTAGCGAGTGTGATGTCTCAAAATCTCCTAAATGCACACTATATGCCACAGTATATCATTTCATTCGATGAAAGCTAATTATGAGAGAGTTGAGAGCTTTTCACACAAACAAAATGATCAGAAAACAACCAACAAAGTCTCTAATGCAGCTAATGTAAACCAAAAACTTTTCTCTCAAAGTCACTAATCACTAATAACACCGAAAATATTTTAATTTGCACTAACTAATCAAAAGAAAAAGAGATTTTTTATATTTTCAATGTTTAATAGCAAAGTGCACTTAAACAAAATGAAAACTAATGAAGAGAAATTTGAGATGCGATAGTAAAAGAGCAAAGATGAGCAAATTCACTCAATGAAAAACACGCAATCAGATCTCAAATTGACAAAACAGTCCCTCAAAACCAAAAGAATCCCAAAGACTCAAATGGACCATGTAATCTAGGCCCAAAGCGAGACAAAGCGAAATTCGAATGAAGAAGAAATCAATCACTCAAACAACGCAATGAAACGATAAACAACCACCAAACGAATGTAAAGAAGCAATCACAAGGTCGACTGAACCGATAAAAACCAATAACTCCCAAGGGAGGCTCGACACACAATAGCACCTAGATGCCCTAGGGCTATAATGCAAAATCGATGGAAATGGGCAAACAACCAAAGGATGGAGGTCACAGTCAGTCAAACAAGGCTCCTGAACACTCAAGCAGTCGAAAAAACAAGACCAAACACACTGATCAAGCTCAGGAAGGTCAGAATAGAGCAAACCCTAGTACCTCACAGGATTGGCGCGACTGTGAGGCTGAAACTAGCGCCAGAAACGAATTGGCGCGGGTAATACACTAGCAACCTGCGCCAATGGGCGCGACTGTCAGGCTGTAAAACGCGCCAGTCGAGTTTGCTAAGGAAAAATAAAAATAGACAATCTAACAAGCAAACCAGTGATGATCAAGCTAACCAAAAGCCAAAATCACAAAAAGAGCAAGCGAAAAGAGTTAAACAAGCAAGCAGAATCGAGAAACAACCGAAAAGACAAGACAATACTCCAAGTGTTCAGTTCATAAACTAAACCGGAGATTGACTGAAGCAGCTTTGATCTACTTCTCTAATGCAGAGCAATAGCGTTTCGAAGGCTATCTGGCTAACTTTAGGCTCCGTCTGTAGCTTACAAAGCAAAACAATAACAAGCTAGACGATCCCCAGTGGAGTCGCCAATTTGTTGAAGAGGTAAATCCCCTCTGCGGACAGAGGCGATCCCTACTAGCCCAGACCGGGTCTAGCAACAATCGTCACACGCTATAGTGCAGGTTCCTAATTGCAAATAAACCAACTAGCGATGAAGGCTTACCTGGAATCCAACACTGTCGCTTGTAGAGAAAGTAGCGCTCCCGTTCCTTAGCTCTGGCAGATCACAATCCTCACGATCTCTATGATCAGACACCTGCACACGTAAGAAAAAAAACAAAAGCAAGCATAAAATCCAGTATATGCAACTATATGTCAGTCAGAGAAGACATAACTCATCATCATAATCAATAACAAGAGTGGAACCATAACCAATAGTCGTTTATCATTAATCAATCAAAGAAGAATACAACCATAGCTCTGACGCTGAATTCTCCTTCGGAGGGTCGCCAGCGGAACACGTCTCGAAGAAGCCTGTCGGGATGGGACAAACCTCTCTTCTTCGGATGTCTCGAAAATAATCTCCTTGCTTGGATTTGGCCTTAAGGGAATGAATCAAGGCTCTTGTAGCATAAGGCTCTGATGGCTCTTGGGAACTTGGAGACTAGCTTGCAAATGAGATGAGAAAGCTTTTATAGATGGAGGAAGGGGAGTTGGGATCCCTATAATCATGGGATTGGCCCTATCCTCAAGGAAGCTTCCATGAGAGGTGGCAAACCACTTCCTCTACATGGAGATCCGGAGCCAAACCACCCAACTCGAATTAGATACCAGTTTATGAATTGGTTAGGACGAAACTTCTGCCATTTATTTTTAAAAAACACTCCTTAAATTGGCTGGCGCGAGTGCGACTCTGGGACAGAGCGCCAATTGGCGCGACCTCTTTGAAGGATTTTCCCCATTGGCGCGGGTAATGAACTGGATGCCCGCGCCAATGCAAAAAGGGGTGTTTTTAGGGTTTTTCACAAGGAGTTGTCTTTAGGGCAATGAAAGATTTTGTTTAGAGGGATGTCATAAAGTGTTTTCAAGTCTTGTCTCTGCTCATAGGTCACGGAATGAGCCCTCCAATGTGCGGGATGGGGAATGGCAGGGACGGTGACAAATTGTTGTGTAACACTCCGCCTTTTGCAAACAATGTCATTCCTCCTCGCATATTTCTAAATCCAATGTTTAAATAAAATAAACTAAGGTTTATTTTAAGTAAACATTAAACCCCGCCCCTATCCATATCTGCCACGACATATAAAGCCTCATACTTTATATTGATAACCCGTCATATAAGCACCATGCCGCATATACATTTAACCCCCATTATATTCCTTTAACCATTCTTATATCCGCCACCATATCGAAACCTTGGTTAAAGTCATGTTGTATAAAAGTTTTGAACTTTAAAACACCCGCTTAACATTATCCCGGTCCCACCTTTGATTGTCGGCAACTCTCAAACAAATCCTGACCCTTCGCTCCCTTACCTCAGATCCGATGGCGCAAGATCAATATCGCGCGGAAAAACTAATCGTCCACCCAAATACAAAATGGACGCGAAATGCGTTGTTTCGCCCATTCTGCCCCTTGTGACATGTCAGTATTCTATTGGATCGCGTTCATTTGTGTCAAAACCTCTTACCACCATAAATGGACGTGATAAACATTGTTGGTTTTGCTGTTTAAATTGAAACTGCCGCCCGTCATAAATTAATCCTGCATTCAATGCAAGAAAACATGAATAAACCAAAGCATAAAACTTTTGATAAATGTTAATTTTAATGTTTATTCATCTGTTTCAAACTCTGAAAGTGTTCTCCCGACTGTGTTAAAGCCTGTGATTGCCGATTTATCCAGAGAAACTCTAAATTGACCAGAAATTCCCCATTGAAGATCAGTAAAGCTATTTGTTGCTCCAATAAAGCCGTGAAAGACCTCAAAATCAACCGAGATCCTCTCAAAATATTTTCAACAGCCGAATACCTGCATCTTAAGGTATTTTCCAAACAATTGAAGCCTACAAATTCAATTCTAAACCATCAGTTTTTCAACCAGGTCTTTAATTAAGAGATTTTGTTGGACTATTTTGCCTAAAAACACCTAAAAAGAGGCCAAACCCTGGCCAATTTTTCCCAGAAACCCTATTTTCTACTGTGAGCCTTTCTGAAGCCAAATTTCCAGTTTTCGAAGTTTAAAGACCAAATTCAATACACCTAAAGGGTTAAAACAATTGAAAATACCCTAAAAATCCTTTTTTCCATTAAAACCTACTCAGAAAACCCCTGTTTTCGGTTTTAGGCCAGTTTTACATCCTCAGATAAACCAAATTGAGCAAAAAGCCCAAAAGAAGCCATTCTTAGCCTAAATTTCTTAGTTTTCTCTCTGTTTAATATAAAAAATCCTGCAAACAGTCTAATCTTGCAAAAGTAGCCCAAAAATGCCTAAAAAACAGAGTTAAACCCCCACAGACAGATCTCACTCCACAGGTCTTTCAAAAGCCTTCAATCACCTCCTTGCAGACCTCTGTTTCATTAAAAAATTGTTTGATTTTTGTAGGTTATTATCAGAATAAGAAATTGGGCCAACAGTTTCAAGACTAGTTGACAAAATTGTTTGCTCCAAATTCTCAGATTTTAATTCATAAGCTTCATTCAACAAACAGTTTGTATACAAAGAAAGAATAAAATCAAGTCAGAGAGAGATTAGAATGATGAAATGTGCACAGTGAATGGTAAAAGTGAAATCAGAATTCACAATGACAGTGAAAACAGAATAGTCAAAGAGCATTAGAGTTAAAGTGTAGGAGGTAAAAGTCAGAGTGAAAGTTAAAACAAAGTTACAGAGCAGTCAAGGTGAAACAGTAAAAGTAAAAACAAAGGCAGTAATGGTTAACAGAGATAAAAATAGTTTACCAACAACAATTAAGTTTATCCAAAGTGAAAGTAAAAATAGTTAAAAGAACAAAAAGGTTAAAAGATGAAAACATAACAAGAAGGAACATTTTCGCAGAAATTCATGTTTAAGCCATTGCTTTGCAGAAACTATTATGACCAATCCAAGATGAATTTTGAAAAACTGAAGGAGGTTTATGTTCTTAAGCTATCCATATACAAAAGCCTCTCTCAATTTTCTATCATCCATTATGGATCGGTAAATATTAAACAATATTGGAAAGCACTTTTTGCAGAAAATTCCTGTTAAGTCATCATTTTGCAGAGAAACTTGTGGCCAATCTGAAATACATATTACAAAACGGAAGGAAATTTTTGTTCCTAAGATACCCATATAAAAAATGTATCTCACTTCTATGCACAGGTATTACAGAATGAGAGATACATGCGCATATTTACAGCCTATTTTTCAGACTCTGTAAAACTCTGTTTTACACATCATTTTGCAGAGCCTATTGTGAATAGTTGGAGCAGCATTTTAGGGAGCTGAGAGAGGTTTATCTCACCAACCTATTCATATACAATAACCTCTTTAAATTTTTACATATCTATTTCTTATTGAGAAATACAAAGGTATCATTGGACCCCAAGTTTGCATAATTGTTGGAGTAGAATGCACAAAGAAAGGAGACAGTTAGTGACTCGGATGCCTCATCATCAACTAAGAGTTGAGATAAAATTAGAATTCTCATATTTTTCATCTCCTATCCATAAAAAATAGTGCCAAATATATGCATTAGTTTTGAGTGTCCTTTACTTAAGTTCTATTTATATAAAATAGTTGGAGATATTTGTAAACCAATCTTGATATTTTTTCAAAATATTCTAGTTCAGAATTTGTATAAATACTTCACTCTTTGAAGTATTTTGGTGTGGAATAAAATTTATGGACATAATATAGACATTTTTTTTGAACATTGGAGACTATTGTGTGTTTGAATTCGAAGTAGCAGACTGGAAAAGCTAACTGGCATCATAATTCAGGATCCCTGTGATAAGCTAATGAGTGAAGTACGTCCTACTTGTCATTGTTTCCTTTTCTAAGATTCATGCATTAATTTTATGTTTTTTCTGTCTAAATGTGTAACTAGGAGTATTACTACAGGATTAGTCAAGTGCTCCCTGTCTTTAACTAGTTTCCATTTTAATGTTTTCTTCTGATTTCCGGTGCAAGGAACCCTTAATTGCTCCTTCTCCCATTTGACCTCTGCCTTCTACTTCCATTTTCCAGATCAAAGGATCCTTAAGTTCCCTTTATCCCGATCATACCACCTCACAAAAAACCACTTTCCCAAATCTCTGAGGGTTATATATCTTGCCCTGAATATATTTGTACCTTTTTGGCCTTGATTTCTAGTGCTGCTAGCTTGATTTAGACCCCATAGCCCAATGGACAAGTATATTTCTCTCTATCTTACCTCCAAGTGATTTTTTCCCACCAAACCCTTTAAACCAAAACCAAATTATACTTTCGTAACTATCCTAATATTATAAATCAAAACAAAGTTAAACTTTAAAATGAGAGCCCTCTCTGAATCCTAGGAAGGCTAGATCCTAGACTTTGAATTAGGTTCGTGGTTACCTCAGACTATTTCTCTTGAACCTGGAGAAATTACTGAGTGATAACATAATGGCGAATATATTGGGTAAGAATAAAATTTTCTTCAGAAATATTTTACATGTTCAGATATGATCTATGATGGTGGACAGTGATCAGACACACAAAGGTTAAAATCATCCACCTGGCGACTCCAATTCAATTTCACAATCAAGATTCCACTGGAGGAATGAACCTGAAAGAACAATATGGAAAGATTAGGCTTTCAACTTGGATCTTGATCCAAGACATTATGTTATTTCTCATTAAGGAAGTTTTTCAATGTATATTGTAGTTTATAAGAGGATCTAGCTTGGTTGTATAGATACAATGGCCCTTTATTTATGACTAATTTACAAGATGACCCAAGAATAAAACACAGGTATGCTCCCATGAGCAGAGATCACATACCTGGATTTCTACACAAACTATCAAAGGTAAATTGGGATAAAAATATGCCCATGTTTCAAGATGAGAATATTGATGATCCTTTGTTGTAGAAATTTTAATAACTGATATATTATTCACCGAGATTCTCCTGATCACACACTATTTTAACTTCATGCACAATACAGAATCTCATCTACCATTGATCATTAATTGCGGAAATAAAAACAATCGCATGTGCAGATTAAAACCATAAACAATCACACATATGAACACAATCTTTATGGGAAAGCTTGTGCTGAAAACCCCCAAACATCTCGTATATTATATGTCATAGAGATCATGTAACAATCATTATACAAAAAGCTCCTCACAAGCTCTCGCATAATCTCCAATTTCTACACACTAATCAGGCTCGATCTAGCCCATCCATGCACCGATCTCTGCCACCTGCTAGCCTGCCTCTACAGCACAATCCCTGCCGAAGAATGGCTCTGAATGAACTCAAATTGGTCCAGCCTTTCTCACGCAATCCTTATTGGCATCTCCATCAATGTGTGGTGCAAACTCATGCAACACTATAATCACAAGTGATAGTCAACCTGCTCTTTCACCTACCTCTCCACTGGTCTCCACCGAAACTGTCCATGCACTGTAGTTAACTGATGTATTCTTCAGTTGATTAATGAGTGTTAGTATGATTCTTTCGTCGTAAAATATCACTTTAGCTACGCATAACAAATAGCCCTAACATCGGTTATGGCTGCAAAATATCTTTAAGTTTACTGCACAAATTCAGATCTAAGCACAAAAGACATTAAGCAGATAAAATATAACATGGCTCCATAAATCCAATGGATAAGACAAGAAGAATGTATTTAAAAGAATTTTGTATTATATTAAAGAATGGGGCACCTGGGAGAAAAACAAGAAAGGTGTATTCTGGTTCTCCTCAGTGGGATGGGTTCTTGAAAGTCCTCAATGTTTCAGATCTAACATTTCTCTCTCTTATGGGTGTAGAAAAACAAACATAGAACTCAATGGGAGTTCACAAAGAAAAATGGAAAATGGTGACCAAGAGTAGATCCAGAGTGATCTAATGCAATGAAAGTGACTAATGAATGGGGAAAACCCCCCTATTTATAACAAAATATTGGGGCGGTCTAGAACTCGGTGCATGAATAAAATATTATTAATCGAATTCTAGAAGCACCTTTTAGGAATATTTTGTTATATTTGTTGGAGGGAAAAGGATTCTTGACTTGGGTCAATTCCTTTATTTATAAATAATAAATAAATAAATGATTTATTTATCATTTTAGGGGAATGATGGGAATATAATTAAATAAATAATGGTTTATTTAATTATTTATGGATGATTTAGTCAAGTTTAACTAAGAATATTATTTAAATAATGATTTAAATAGCTTGTTCTTAGGAAATAATTAAATAAATGAGGATTTATTTAATTAATTTCCTTGTTTTGGGTTAAATATGACCAAATGAGTTATTTTATATGGTGAAAGCAATTTTACTTAGGGTAAAATTGGTCTTACATGGTGTACTTGGGTTCATCTAATAATAATAGGTTAGATGTCCAAAAAAATGGTGTAACAGATTGCCCCCCAACGTACGAGTGTTAGGAGCAAATCGTATGACCGAAGTACATTGTAAGAACTCAATCACTATATATCAAAAGGGAAGTGAGAGAGATAAGTGTAATGTTGTCTGATGTGTGAAAGGACTAGACCCTGAGGAGATGAGACTTACAGGTGCAATAAGTCTCTAGTTTATGAAGTGGTACCTGTGCAAAAGGCGGCGGGGGAGGCATACCTATGCCCGCCGAGACAAAGTACAAAGAATAAGGCGCCCACAAAAACCACGGAACAAAATAATGAAGCATGTGCTGGCCTAAACATGAGCAAGATAAAATAACATGATGAATCCCACATACATGCGATGCCTGGAATAATCATCAAGACTTATACAATAATATGGTAGTACATGAGATACAAATACACCCAAATGCCCCCTATACGTGGGGAAGGGCTCGTAGCATCTGACTGATACGTGCAAATCGAAGAGGCACTGCAGGTGGTTGAGGCTGATATCATCAAATGGGAGGAGCTGCATCGGGGGCAGAAATGAAGTCATCCGGGAATGTGGGGGGCTACCTGCAGGGCCACCCCCTCATGAGGGTTGAGACATCTCACACATGCCCAAGAATCACCAATAGCTGTTGCTGCATCACTGGACCATCAAGTGTATAGATCACGATCATGCTGATAGGAGCTCAAACCAAGGTACACTGCCCCCTAGAACTAGTTTCTGGAAAATGAGCTGATGTCGACAGAAGTAGGTCCGCCATAGGTGAGGGAATAAGGGAAACCCAACTAAGGCATGAGGGAAAGTAGGAGAGTGACGAATAGATAGACACTAATGATGATGATGAAAGGTCCAAGGGGGACTCTAAAAACATGAGTAAAAAATGGTATCTCATGACAGAAATCGACACAAACAAGAATAAATATGGAGGCCAAGCGGTGCCCCCAAGAAAAGTGTCGTAAGTGAGGAAATCCTATTTTGAGAAGAGGGAAAGAAAAACTTCGTGGGCAACATGTGTCCTGGTGAAGTGGTGAATGAGAAAAACAAACCTATGCTGGCTATCTACAAGGAGATAAAACATGCATTTCGAGTGGGAAATGCTAAGGGTAATATCTCTTAAGATAGAGTGCATTGCAAGGATTAGGAAGGGGGTGGCCTTCAAAGTCCTCTAAAAGATATGCTCCCTTCCCAAGATCTTTACTGATGATGTAAGGACCTAGCCATAATGAGTTGAACTTCCCATGACCAAGGGTATCGTGGGCCTGGTTGTATACTAGAACAAGGTCACCTTCATGAAAGGTGCGAGGGTGTAATTTTCGGTCATACTGAGCCTTGGTGCACTTTTTGGCCGCTTCGAGAGTTTGCAATGCAACACGACGGTCTTCAGAGGCATGCTAAAGCATGATAAGTCGTTGTTCTAGAGGTTGGGTATTAGGGAGAAGTTCGACGGCCAAGTGAAGGGAAGGGATTTCACATTCGATTGGTAAGACAGCCTCCTTGCCAAAGACAAGGTGGAAAGGAGTGAAACTGGTGGCGGTTTTAACAAAAGTACGATAGGCCCACAAAGTAGGGAAGAGCATGAGATGCCAATTGGTTTTGTGCTTATTCACCGTGCGTTGAAGCATGGTCTTAATAATTTTGTTGACCGCTTCAACTTGACCATTACCTTGCGGTTAATAGGAAGATGAATATTGGTGTTCAAAACCCAATAGGGAGGAGAGCTCATGCCAAATATGATCTTTGAAATGTTGGCCATGGTCTGAGACTAACTGTTTTGGAATGTCGAAGCGAGAAATGACATGGCTAAAGAAAAAGAGGGCTGCAGTGGCTGCCGTATTGTTGAACATAGGCATAGCTTCGGCCCATTTAGTGAAATAGTCAACCGCCACGATGATATACTTATGGTTACCAGCAGATGGAGGTCGACATTCCATAAAGTCGATGGCCCATTTGCAAAAAGGACCAGCTGTGACGATAGGATGGAGAGGAGCGGGAGGAGCTCGCGTCTTGGGGGCGAAATGTTGGCAATTGGAACAGTGTTTGACTGCTTCAATGCAATCACTAAAGAGAGAAGGCCAAAAATACCCAGCATGCATGATTTTTTGGGCGGTGGTGAGGCCGGAGAGGTGGCCACCACAAGCGCCACTATGACAGGCATTTAGGACTTGCTAGGCTTTAGCATGGGTGAGGCAACGACGAAGGACAATATCTACGCTGCGACGATAAAGGTCATCGGCGATTAAAAGGTAGCGAGAGGCTTGGTGTCGGATACGTTGTTAAGTATCACGATCAAGGTGAAGGGTGAAATTTTGGGTTCGCAAGAAAGTAAGGATATCACCGTACCAAGGATCGTCGGTGGTGATGGCAAACAAATGTTCATTGGGAAGAGCATCATTAATTGGAGTATCTTGCGTCCAGGTAGGCAAATCAGAAATGATTTCAGCTAGGAATAAACCTTTCTTACTTTTTGGGGTGACAAATTCAAGGTCGAATTCTTGGAGAATAACGACCCAACGGGCGTACTTCCCATTGAGGATGCAGCGACTCAATAGGAAATCCATGGGGTTGGAATCAGTCACAACCTTGGTGGAACGCATGAGGATATAATGACGCAATTTTTGGACCGAGAACACGACATATAGTGCTAATTTTTCTTCATGCGAGTAGGACATAGGTGGACCGGCAATGTTCTTACTGACATAATAGATCACGTGTTCGACGCCGTTATCATCCTCCTGGATAAGGACACTAGCAACCGAATAGGTGGAAGCGGAGATGTATAGAATGAAATCTCGATCAAAGTCAGGGGGACGGATCAAGAGAGCGGATGTGAGAGCATGCTTGAGGGCATCAAAATACTCTTGAGCATATGTATCCCAAACAAAAGGGGTGTGAGATCGAAGAAGTCTAAGGAAGCCGTGTGTGGTAGTGGCATAGTCAAGAATGAATCGGCGAATAAAATTAGCTTTGCCTTGGAGACTTTGTAGCTGGCATAAGGTATGGGGCAGAGGAAGTTCAAGAATGGCTTGAACCTTCAAAGGGTTGAGATTTATCCCATCTTTAGAAATTATGAAGCCGAGGAGACGACCGGCGGGAACACAGAAGACACATTTCAAAGGATTAAGGTGAATGTTATACTTGCGGCATCGGATAAAAATTGTACGCAGGTCATGGAGGTGCTAGGCTCGATGTTTAGAACGTGCAGTAAGGTCATCTAAATAGGCAAGAATAATATGGGCTAAGTCATGGAAGCAATATGACATGGCTCGTTGAAAGGTGGCGCCGGCATTTTGAAGGAAAAATGGCATGACTCGGTATGCGAAAGTGCCCCACGGACTAATGAACGCGGTTTTAAGTTGATCAGCACGACGGATAACAATTTGGTTGTATCCGGAGAAGCCATCCATAAAGGAGAGAATCTCGTGCCCTGCACATGCATCGATGATTTAGTCAATAAATTGTGTGGGGAAGTTGTCTTTTGGACAAGCTTTGTTCAGATCGCGAATTTAGTCGGTGCAAACACGAATGGTGCCTTGTTTTTTGAGGACGGGAACTGGGTTAGACACCCAAGTGGTATATCCAATGGGGTAAATGAAACCAGCCTGCCGGAGCTTGTCGATTTTAGCTTTGATGGCTTCATGTCGAGAAGGATGGATGGGTCTCAACTTTTGACGAACTGGAATGACATCAGGCCATGTGTCGATGTGATGTTCGACAATGGCAAGATCGAGTCCGAGAATTTCTGAGTATGACCAGGGAAAACATCACGAAATTATTTGAAGAGTTTCGTGTAGGCTTCAATTTCTTCCGGAGTTCATTGGGCGCCCATGGTGATATGTTCCTCAATACCTGGCTTGACAAAAATGTCAATTTTTATGGTGGGAGAGATATTAGCCATATTTCCTTCTTCGAAAGCGTCAGGTGCAGGGATGGGGTTTTTGAACCAATCAACTTTATCAGGAATGAATTCTTTGGATTCGAGGGCATATTGGTTATGGGATTGATGTGGGAGGAAATATGCACGATGGTGCATATCGTCCCATGGAAAATCAGGGTTGGTCATGGCTTACATGATGTCTTCATCGAACTGGAAGATGGGAAGAGAGGATGGAAGAGGTTGACCTGAGGAGGTAGAGGGAGGAGACTCTTGATTGTGATGGGAAGGGCTCACAGGTACGATGTCATGTGAGGTGACAGAGTGAGCAGTTGAATGATGAGGCGAAGCATCGGGGGAAGGTACTAAGGGGTTGGTATCCGAGAATCGCGGTGATGAGGAAAGGTAGGAAATGGTAGCTAAAGTGTTGATAATTTCAGTATCAGGAGGAGAAATGGTAATCGTGGTAGACAGGTAGTCCAGAGTGAGGGAAGAAGGATTACGGGCGAGGGCGGCTTCGAATTATCGGTATGTGGCTAAAGAAGCACGATACTCATCAAGGCGGGGGAAAAGGTGGGTATAGTGGCCATGGAAATTGCACAAAGAACAAGGGTGATTGGTGCGCAAGTTCTTAAGTTTTGGGATAGAATCCGGTATGGTGACATGGACTTCCGGGATGTCGGATTTTGGAAACGTTTCATTAACCATGGTCTTGAGAGGTGGTAATTCAGGACAGGTATGATTGGCGTGACCAACAACATCACACAGAGCACACTGGATGGGATGCTTGGGAGGCCGAGGAGGGGCAGGGTTGGGTAGGGTAGGTTTTTCCTTCAATGCCCCCCTGCGAGCTTTGCTATTTTTATTCGAAGCGGTTGCAACAAGAGGCGGTACTTGTTGGGGTGACTGAGGTACTGGTGTAGCAAGAGAATTCGTGGGGATTGGTTGAACCAGGGTCAAGGTAATATATGGTTTAGGTTGACCTGGTGGAGTGGTGGCTGGAGGGTCAAGATACCAGACGGGTATACCCAAGGTCAAGTTAGGGAGGGATAGGGTGGCCAAGGTAGGGACCGAATAAGCTCCGGGAGGGGGAGCGAGGAAAGGGATCTGACCAGCATGGAAATGGCCAGGGGGAATGGTGCCAAGGGGGTTGATTTCAGGTGAAATCGACCCATGAGGAGTGGCGGTAGAAGAAGATTCAGAAGGAAGAAGGGTGGCTAATGGGGGCGAAGGGCTAGGAGCTGGTTGAGGTTGAGGTTGCTGAATAGCCAAAGTGGGCTCGGTAAGGTTAGCCCAAGATGATTTCATCATGCAAACGTTTGCCAAGTTAGGATCAGAGACGGGAGGGGAGTCGAAAAAGGTGCCAAGCAAGGAGGAGTCTTTGTAGACGCCAGGGGAAACACTGGTCGAAGAATCAAAAGTTTGCTTGTTGGTGACAGTAGAGATGGTGGACTCAGGGGAGATCTGAGATTTTGGTTCATGGTAAGTCAATTGGTCAATGGTTACAATCTTGCCATTATGAGGGAAGAACATCTTGCGGTGGACTGCGGATGGGACGACAGACATGGCATAGGTGTAACTACGCCCCAAAAGGATGTTGTAGTCAAGAGGGGCGTCAATAACGTTGACATCGACACAAATAATCTTGTCGGCAAGGGTGATAGGACAGTTACGGAATAGGCCAATGGGCTGGGAGGCATTGCCATCCCATGTACGAAGGGTGATGGTGGAAGGGGCCAGTTCAGGGGATCCAAGTTGTTTCCAAACCGAAGTAGACATTACGCAGGTAGATGCCCCCTCATCAATAATACACATGGCAACATTGGCATTTCGGATTTTGACTGGGATTTGGAAAGCAACCGAAGGAGGAAGAGGGGGATGTTTTGACTGACAGGCGTCGAAAACAATCAATTGGTCATCAGCAAGATCTACAACACCCATGGCAGATAGTAGAGCCTTCTTTTTAGAAGGACACGACTGGAGGAGCTCCAGTGTTGAAATGGCAACAGGAGATTGGGCCAGATCATCTACTATGCTGTATGAATGGGCAGCCCGACCAGAGGCAGCATTTCGGCGTAATGGTCCCTTAGGGGGCTTGGGATGAACCTCGGCTTTGGGCGGAGGGAGTTGTAAGGGACCATTGGGTGTTGATAGAGGCTCTGTAAAACTTGATCATGGAGACTCAGAGACAGATGGAACGGGAGGTGTGGAATAATGAAGGGACCGAGTTTGAAGGTTGAGGTCGACGGTGAGAGGAGGGTCAGAGGCCATCATGAGAATCTAGTAATCAGTGGAACCAGAAGGGGAAGGTTGAGTGGTTACCGGGGCATGAGGAGGTTGAGTGGCCACGAATCCTTGTTGAGGGAACGGATCGGTAAACACAGCAGGTTGGGAAGTAGTTGGAGCGAGAGGGATAGTAGGGGAGGAGTGTTGCCCCCTCATAGTGGCCTGAGATTCCCACATATACCGCGGTTGTGGTAATAAAGGACAATCGTGAGTGTAGTGACCATAAAAATCGTAACAAGAACAGGGCTGATTGGTGCGAAGCGGCCTGTCCGGCTTAGGCTGAGGGCCCTATGACTGATTGGCAGTGGTAGAGTCAATACTGGAAGGAGTGGATCCACGATTACTAGAAGCAGATAGATTGCCTCTTCTCCTTCTTTGAGAAGGAGAAAAATTAGGTGCCCCCTGTTGTGCAAATACTTTCCTTGGAGGGGGAAGTAAGTGCGGTTGTGGGGGTCGAGAAGGCAAGGGAGTAGGTGGTCCAAACGTTGGAGGAGCTGGGACACCATGTTGCGGATATGGATAAGGAGTAGGGTGGGCAGAAGTAAGAGAAGAAGGGGGGTGGGCAAAAGGAGGAGGTATGCCGTAGCTTGAATACATGCTACGTGGAGGGGAAAAAATGCCGGAGGGGCTAGCCCCTGGAGAAAAACCATGGCCTGGAAGAGGTTGGGCAGAGGTATGTGACAGGGCTCCAACGATACCATCGGCAGAGTGAGATGCCCCCGAGGCATTAGGGCCATCGGGTTTGGGAAGGTAAGGGAGGACGGTATAAACATAACCTAATTGGGCATATATAAGGTCATACTTCAAGGCTATTTGGAGGGTGGCTTCTTTGGTTTGGGGAAAATGGGATGCGACATCTTTGCCAATGGGAGGTAAGAGAGAGCGAAGGAACCAGTCCATGTAAACCCGATCGTCAAAGGGGGGAGCGCGACACAAGCTCCATCTTCGCCGCCATTCCTGGACATGAGCAGAAAGGTGGGTCGAAGAGGATTAATGGAAAGAGGTTAAAAGCTTGGTACCAGTGTCGTATCGGAGGGGGAGCTGGAAATAAGATAAAAAGGCTTGGGCAATGGTCGCAAAAGTGGTATGGGAGGAGGTGGCCTGTTCAACATACCATATAGAAGCTTCGCCTGTAAGCGTGTGTTGGAACAATCTAAGACAAATGGAGTCGTCGGTAATGGAATTGGAGGAACATCACATATGGAAGGATTGAATATGGTTGGAGGGATCTTCACTAGCAAGGCCTTCGAACTTGGGAATGTCGGAAGGGAGTTTTGTTGGCATAGCAGGCCAACTAACATCGTGGCGGATAGGATCATTGATTAGCTGAATTAAGTCGGGGAGACTAAGGCCGGCCATATAAGGGAGCAATGGGGCAGTCGAGGTAGGTCCCGAGGTGGTTCCAGTGGAAACAGACCCAGCAGTAGTACTTGGGTTGCTGCTAGTAGCAGGCCCTGAAGTAGACATGGTAAAAATGACAGGGGGAGAACCAGGAGTAGGGGGAGAACCCGAACAATCAGAGGAAGAGTCGGAGTGCAGACTCGGGGGAGGACTTACTCAATGACGACGGGAAGGAGGAAGTCGACCAAGCGGAAAATGAGGGTGAAGGCCAAGAAGTCTCCGAGAAAGGTGCCTTGGGGGCGCAATGATGACGGGAAGAAGAAAAACCGACAACGGCAGGGAGGGACAAAATCAAGTGAGGTCAAGGGCAGAAAGGTGTAGTGACAATTGATTTTAAAGTCTTTTCCAGGCAGTGTTAACCAGGCGCTTCTTCACTTAGGGTCAGTGTGTGGCGTGCGTTAATTTTATTTGTTTAAACCCAGATGTTTTGAGAGTAAAAGAAAAAGTGTGTTGTGTAACTGAAAATAAATCTGCAGTAAATAAGACTAAAAGAATAGCAAATGAATAGCTACCAATGCATCAATCTAACCCAATAAGGTGGGTCTCTCAAAAATATTCAATAAGAGGGAAAAAACTAAGCAGAGCATGCTAAAAAGAGGCCAATAGAATAAATGTTGGGAGGGACTGGGATCTAAAGGAGAAATCTGCTGAAAAGTGGTGCAGAGAACAACAAAGAGGCAGAGGCAAGGTTGTTGCTAAAAAGGAGGAGATCAGCTAAAAATAGGAGAGACAAGGTAGTGGCCTTAGAAATGAACCCAAACAAAATGATATGAGGTGATTTGAGATGGAGAAGAGCTGATCTAAAAGGATCTGAAACGGAGGTATCAGATTTGAGAAAAATAAGGCTGAACTCTGAGAATTCAGACTTCTGAAACAACAAAGACTCTCCCATAAAAAGTGGAGGGTACTAGAGCCCTAAGGGGAAAGATTCCCTCTTAGTTGAGTAAATAAGATCAAAAACAGGTCTAAACGGGCAGAGACAGAGGCTGGAAAACCCTGACAGAGGCTTCAGACAAACCCAGAAAAGTGCTAGAAAATTTGTAGAAAAAGGGCAGGTCGCAGGTTCTGACCTGTTTGCAGTCCAGGACGCAGTTTTTTGGCAGAAAAGTGCGACCTCAAGGCCAGGTCACACTTTTTGGGCCGATAAGTGTGACCTGCAGATCCGGCTCTCTCGGCGGCATATTTCAGAAAGATTTGTCGTCTCAGCTGCGGCTGATGTCTGTCACCTGCGCAATAAGGCCAGAAACACACGGAAGTTAAAAATTTGACTATTTGAGGGTTTTAGGGGTGAAAAACACCATAAAAATAGGAAAAACAGAAAATGGAAGAGAAACCCTAGGGTCTGAAACAACTGGATATGCAGGAATATATAAAACGACAGCGGTCACAAAAGAAAACCCGTGTGGAGTCGCCAATTGTTATTATGATTCTTTCGTTGTAAAAGATCTCTTTAGCTACGCATAACAAATATCCCTAACATCGATTATGGCTACAAAATATCTTTAAGTTTGCTACACAAATTCAGATCTAAGCACAAAAGACATTAAGCAGATAAAATATAACATGGCTCCATAAGTCCAATGGACTAGACAAGAAGAATGTATTTAAAAGAATTTTGTATTATATTAAAGAATGGGGCACCTGAGAGGAAAACAAGAAATGTGTCTTCCGGTTCTCCTCAGTGGGATGGGTTCTTGAAAGTCCTCAGTGTTTCAGATCTAACATTTTTGGTGTAGAAAAACAAACATAGAACTCCAATGGGAGTTCACAAAGAAAGATGGAAAATGGTACCTCAAGAGTAGATTCAGAGTGATCTAATGCAATGAAGGTGACTAATGACTGGGAAACTCCCTATTTATAACAACATATTGGGGTGTTCTAGAACTCGGTGTATGAATAAAATATTATTAATCGAATTCTAGAATCACCTTTTAGGAATATTTTATTATATTTGTTGGAGGGATAAGGAGTTCTGACTTGGGTCAATTCCTTTATTTATAAATATAAATAAATAAATGATTTATTTATCATTTTAGGGGAATGATGTGAATATGATTAAATAAATAATGATTTATTTAACTATTTATGGATGATTTAGTCAAATTTAACTAAGAATATTAGTTAAATAATGATTTAAATAACTTATTTTTAGGAAATAATTAAATAAATGAGGATTTATTTAATTAATTTCCTTGTTTTGGGTTAAATATGACCAAATGAGTTATTTTATATGGTGAAAGCAATTTTACTTAGGGTAAAATTGGTCTTACATGGTGTACTTGGGTTCATCTAATAATAATAGGTTAGATGACCAAAAAAATGGTGTAACACTTAATCTAAGGGAAGACAACATTATTTA